>CASHTH010000378.1:0-53695 GCA_030341885.1 Geodia barretti
TGCGCGGTCAGGGCACTGCCCCATCCCCACGCTTCTCTCTTTCCCTTTCTTATCCAGCCCCCCCTCAATCCTTTCGGTGTTTCCGGGTTAGGAATAATCGAGCATCGCTACATACCCAGAACTCGGTCCCCGCGCTCTACGGCGAGTGCCAACAATGCTCATGAACTTCGAGGATTTGCTCGTCCATGAGTTCGGTTCGGAACCGGCATTGCTTGATCACCGGGTGTCGCCTTGCCAATTCTCCCTCTCAGACCTCATCAGCAAGAAGCGGCACTGCGGTCGCCTTCAAAAGCGCGGCTCTGGCAGACGTTCGGACTACATTGAGAGACTTTCAGGAGCAGGACTCTCACAAACCGGAAGTCCTTGATAGTTCTCAATTCCTCGCTTCGCGTGTTCTTAATACCTAACTGGCGAGTTAATCCCGAATGTGGCCGATCTTTCGGTAGAATTTGTTCATTATGATCCGAATAGCCCGACAGCGTGGAAGAGCTTTCGTAATCTGACGGCGTGATCCGGGAAAAGAGCATTCCAGTGGCGAGCAAGGGCCTCTTGAAACCATCTGCCGTCACACAGCAGGTGCAGCAGCAAATTCCATTCAGATTCACCGTGGACACGCACACGCGTTGCTGGAAGCACTACAAAGTCCGACCACCAACGAACAGCAAGCATCCAGGGCATACAAATGCGGATTTTTGCATATATGATGAATTCGCCGAAATCTACGGTTACAAGGCTTGTTGAGTAACCTCTGCGGAAGCTCGCCGACCCGGACGAATATCGAGCTGTGACAGGTAAGGCGCCTACCCTAATTGTCGGATGATGGAAGCCCCTACGGTGGCCGGTTGGGCCATTCTCTCCTACCGGCTTGGTGAGTCATGCGCCGCAGGCGCCACCCCTCCCCCATCACCCGCCGCAACAGCGCCAGCGCGTTCCCGCCCGCAATCTTCCTAACATCCTCGTCCGAATAGCCACGGGCGATCAGGCCGCGGATGATGTTCTTGCCGTCGGCGGGCGACTCCAGGCCGTTCATGTAGCGCGCCGGCGTGGGGCCGGGGCGGCCCATCACCACCTCGCCCACGCCCACCGAGTCGCCGATGCCGGTGTCGGTACCGATGGCCACGTGGTCGATGCCCACCAGGTTGACCATGTAGTCGTAGTGGTCCAGCACGCACTCGATGCTCTGTTCCGGGTCGTTGCTGAACCGGTTGGGCACGGCGGTTATCCCGATGACGCCTCCCTTGCGGGCGCAGGCCAGCAGCTCCTCGTCCTTCCGCAATCGGCGGGCCTGGAAACTGTCGCTGGACAGAGTGTAGGAACCGTCGTGGCTGAAGGTCACCGGGGTTTCCGATGCCTCGATGGCGTCCATGGCGGTGCGGAACGAGGCATGGGACACGTCGAACCACCATCCCCAGCTCATTCATGCGCTGAACGACCTCCAGCCCGAACTCGCTGAGCCCGCCGTCGTTGCGCTCGAAGATGCCGTCGCCGATGTATGCCTTGCGACTGTAGGTCAGGCCGGCCAGCCGTATTCCCGCGTTGTAGAGCACGTCCACCAGGTTCAGCTCGTTGCCGATGGCCAGGTGCTCCACCGTGGGCAGGAACCCCACCTTGCCCTGCCCTTTGGCCGACTCGATCTCGGCCGCGTTGCTGACCTGGAGCACGTCGTCATGCTGTGAGATGTCCGAAATCATCATGCTGATCTCTTCCAGCAGATCGGCAAATCGGATGAAGGACATCTCGTTGGTGTGCAGCATCCCGCGAAAGACGTTGGCCGTCCCCACGGCGGTAAAGCCGCCCTCCCGTACCGCGTCGTAGCCCCAGACGTAGCGGTCGCTGCGCAGGTACTCCCAATACCGGCTGAAGTCTTCGGGCAGTACCATCGGATGCTGGTGAAGGTCGATCATAACCGACTCCTCCATCAGGCGTTGGAACCGGATTTCCTGCTGGCGGTCCAGAGGCACGGTCATGGAGGGGACACGGCCCACTTGACTAACGAGGCGAAAACGGCCCAGGGTCATGGTTCAACTCCTCCGTTCGTTCAACTCCGTTCAAGGAATCCGCGAGTGATCGGTCAGTCGGACGGGGACATGCCCTCCCGAACGGCCGGGACATCTTCGCCGGATTATACCGGGGTCGCCTTTTTCCTGCGGTGCTAGAATCAGCTCCATGACGATGCAGCCGTCAACGACAACGCCGGCAACAAAACAACCAGTCCCCAAAATGTGAGGATCAACATGGCTGAAATCTACACTCTGGGCGCCGGAACTCCCACGCCCACGCCCACTCGCTTCGGAAGTTCCCACGTGCTCAAACTCGGCGACCAGCACCTGATGTTCGACTGCGGGCCGGCCACCACGCACAAGCTGGTCAAGGCTGGACTGTTTCCCACCCAGGTCGACTACCTCTTCTTCACGCACCACCATTTCGACCATGACATCGACTATCCCTGCTTCCTCCTCTGCCGCTGGGACCAGAGCATCGGCAAGGAGAACCGGCTCCAGGTTTTCGGCCCCGACCTGACGGAGAAGATTACCGAGGGCATCCTGGGCGAAAACGGCCTGTTCGCCCACGACTGGAAGGCCAGGGTCAACCACCCCCTCAGCCAGCAGGTCTTCGTCAATCGCGGCGGCACCCTGCCCCGCCCGGCCCCATCGGTCGCCGCCCGGGACGTCGGCCCGGGCAAGGTCTTCAGCGGGCCTGACTGGGAGGTGACCGCCGCAACCGGCGAGCATGTCCAACCCTACCTGGACTCCCTGGCCTACCGGGTGGATTCCCCCGAGGGCAGCGTCATCTTCACCGGCGACACCCAGCCCTGCGACTCGGTGACGGAGTTGGCTCGCGGCGCCGACATGATGCTCTGCATGTGCTGGGATGACCAGGCGGTGATGGACGGCAACGGGGAGGCTGGCGGCCAGTGCGGCACGACCGGCGCGGCCCGAATGGCCCAGGCCGCCGGTGTGAAAAAGCTGGTGCTGGTCCACATCGGCCCCCACCTGTCCGCCCACGGCCCCATGGAGCAGGGCATTGGCGACATCAGCCGAATCTACGATGGCGAGATCGTCTTCTCCGAAGAACTCATGCGCCTTTCTTTGTGAGGGCGGCCGGGCCCGCCCGGCCGCAGCCTAATCGCCGCGGATGGCTATCATCAGCGCGAGGTACGACCTGATGATAGCCCCGTGTTCGATGTCTCAGGCGAGTGCGCCTGCCCTCCCTGCTGGAAAGCTCGGCGCATGGCAAGCTTCTCGGGTGTTCGGCCGGCATTCAGACACGACACCGACGGTGCAACACCGGATTGAGCGCAAATTCCAGCAACCGAGCGCCGAGGTCAGTCGCTGATGCCGTACACGCGCATGGCGGTGTCATGGAACAATGCCGCGCGTTCGGTGGCCGTATAACCGGCCGAAAGTCGTTTGAAAGCGTTGTAAAGAACGTTGTAAGAATAGGATGGCTTGTCTACCGGGAAGTTGCTTTCGAACATGCAGCGGTCCGGGCCAAACTGCTCGATGCAGTAGTTCATCAGCGGACCCAGCGCGCCGGCCAGTTCCTCCGACCCGATGGGCGTTTCCCGGTCGTCCCAGTGGAACCCATAGCGCAGCTGTCCGACCCCACCCAACTTGATGACGACATTGGGACACTGGGCCACCTCGGCCACTCCGCGCCGCCACGCCGGCAGCACCTCGTCATCCCGGTTCGCGTAGGGGCCGACGCGCACCAGCCCGCCGATATGGTTCAGAACGATGGTCAGTTCCGGAACCGCTCGGGCAAACTCTGCCAGTTCTGACAGCTGCGGGTGATAGAGCGAGTTCTCCAGCACCAGTCCCATGTCGGCCATCACCCGGCCTCCGGCCCGGTATCCAGGTGAGGACAAGGCTCCCTCGATGTCACGGTTCACCAACTCAGGGCTGGTGTCCCATCCCGTCGAGTGCCGGACGCCCCTGAAGCGGCCCGGGCTGGCGGCGCGCATCGCCTCCAGCACCGGACGCACCACATCGCCAAGTTTCAGGTCCGCGTGCCCGATGATGCGCCGCCGCGGCTTTGGTGGTACCGTGGCTGCCGGTGGCGCTCTCCGTCGCGATGGTCTCGATGTACTCGATCTCACCCACCGGCCGCATCTCTTCCGGCCCGCTCTGACGGTACTCGCACCGCACCTCGATGAAGACCGTGGAGCGGACGTTGTGTCCGCTGCTCACGTCCGCGGTCAGATCAGGCAGCAGGTAGCGCTGGTAGGCGGCAGGCTCCGGTCGGGCAACCCAGAAATGGTGGTGCGTATCGCAAATCGGTAGGTCCGGCTCCAGGGTTGCTTCGACGGTTTGCGCCAGCCAGTCTTCGCCTTTCAGAACCATGTCGTCCACCTCGGTGTTTTTGCTTCACCCGATACTAACACGGCCACTTTTTGGCTCGGCCAGGTGCGGAGGGCTGCGCACCGGGTTCCCCAAGTTGGAAACGCCGCGAACGGCATCGCTCTCCGTTCGGGGGATCCGTCAACGGGCAAAAGGGGCTCACGCATACCCACTTGCGTCCAATATGTCATTGCCAGCATCCTGAATATCATTGCCGGCAATTTGAACGTCATTACAATCACCCCGAAATGTCATTGCGAGCGCAGCGTGGCAATCTCGTCGCCACGGCGCAGGCCCTCGCCAGCAGCGGACGCATCGCCTCGTCGCTGCCGCGCCCTTCCATTCCCGACACCGACAATCGAATGACCCGGGAAACTCATTCTGCAACTGGGCAGGCTACCAGGGTTACTGCCATCCCCGTTGTGCCTATAATGGCCGCCAACCGAGCCGGACGTTAAGCCGGGCCAGGGTCAGGCTACAGGAGGCGATATGGCAGCTTTGAAAATAGAAGGCGTAACCCACTGGTCGATCCCGGTAAACGACCTGAACGAAGCGGAAGAGTTTTACGGCGAGCTGCTGGGTCTCACGCCCAAGGGCAGGCTCGGCAACAGCGTTATGTCGTGTTTCAACGTCGGTGACCACAACATTCTGCTGTGCGAGCGCTCCAGCCCGGTGGATGGTCTCCTCGCTGAGAACGGCGGCGCCCACCATTCATTCACGGTATCGCCCGACACCTTCAACGAGGCGTGCCGGGTGTTCCGCCAGAGGGCTATCAAAATCGACAACCTGACCTACCGGGCACAGGGGTTCTTCACCGGACGCGAGCTGTACTTCTACGACCCCAGCGGCAACCGGCTGGAGCTGCGGGACCCAACGTGGACGCAGGGGATGCCTGAGCCTTCGTTCGAGGAACTGGCAACCTCCTGAGGTTCCCATGCGACGCAAGCGCCTCGTTGATCCTGGGGCCACCCGTGGATTTGGACGAAGGCGAAAACCCCGCTACCGCGAGTCGTTAACGTTTACGGAGGAAAGATACCCATGAGCCTGGAGGACATCGAACGCCGGCTGCGCGCCCTGGAGGACGTCGAGGAGATCAAACGCCTCAAGGCCCGCTACTGCGCCTACTGCGACGACAACTATGACGCCGACAAGATCGCCAGCCTGTTCGTCGCGGACGCGATCTGGGACGGCGGCATACGGGGCAGAGCCGAAGGCAGGGAGGGCATCCGCGAATTCTTCGTCAACGCTCCCAACCGGCTGCCCTTCGCCGTGCACATGGTGATGAACCCCATCATCGAGGTGAGCGGGGACACCGCCACCGGCGTCTGGTACCTGTTCCAGCCGTGCACCTACGCCGACGGCGACCGGGCGGTATGGGGATCTGCACGATATGACGAAGAGTACGTCAGAGTGGACGGCGTCTGGATGTTCAAACACCTGAAGCTGACCTCCCACTTCTGGACCCCCTTTGACGAAGGATGGGCTCAGACGCAATTCGTGTAGGCAGGTTCAACGCAATTTCGAACCAGGCGGCGGGACGCTGCACCACGGTGGACGTGCTGTTCGGCATTGAAAATCGGATACGGCTATCTCGCGGACGGTGAAGTATGAGGACAGGGGCTGAGTACAAAGAGGCTCTGCGCGATGGGCGCGACGTTTGGGTTCTGGGCGAAGGCCCGGTGGCGGACGTCACGACCCACCCGGCGACATCCGCCATGGTGGATGAGTACGTGGCCTGGTACGACCGCCACTTTGATCCCGACTGGCAGGACGTCCTGCTGACCCCGCCGGACCCAAACGGCCAACGGCATCCCCTGGCGCTCACCCCGCCGAAGACGTCCGACGATCTGCGGCGCATGGGGAAGCAAATCAGCGCCGTGCATTTCCTCACCGGCGGCAACATGACCCACACTCCAGGCTATGGCGAACTGATTGCCCTGGGGTTGCAGAACGTGATGAAGCGGCTGGACAACTCCGCTGAGGATATTGATAAGGCTGAGGAATATCTGGAGCATATATCCACCAGCGGCCGGTTCCTGACCTACGCTGGCGGCGGCCCGCTGATCGGGACCCGGCTTCGTCCGGATGAGAGCGAGCGGGCGGCGCTTCGCTGGTCAGCGAAACCGCCGACGGCATCGTGGTGAGCGGCAAGATCCAGATGCACACCAGCACGCCCTTCGCGGAGGAGCTGCTGGTCTCCACCCGAAATGACATGCCGGCCGGCAGCGGGCGACACCTCTGGTTCGTCGTGCCGGTGAACGCCCCCGGCCTGCGGGTGGTGTCACGCCGACGGCCGCCAGACACAAGAACCGCTTCTTGTCGCCGCTGAGCGGCCGGTTTGACGAGCTCGATTCCATGGTCTGGATGGAGGACGTTTTCATCCCCGAAACCGCGTTTTCACCGGGGAGCCCCCCGACAGAAATCGGAAACAATCTTTGGTGTCCTGGATGCTTTGGCACCACAGCTACGGTTGGCTGGCCAAGGCGGAACTGACCCTCGGTCTCGGCCTGGCCCTGGCCGAAATCATGGGCTTAAAGGACAATGCGCAAACGATCGAGCAGCTGGTCGAAATGACCGTCAACGTGCAAACCACCCGCACCTGCATGACTGCGGCGGAACTGGACCCCGAAACGTCGGTCAGCGGGTATCCGTTGCCAAACCAGATCCACGTGGCCGCCGCCGGCGTCAACACCCTCAAAGTCCGCCAACGCATGGGCGAAATCCTGCGCGGCCTGCCGGGTTCGTCGCTGATCAACGCGCCGGCGGACACCGACTTCGCGGACCCTGCGATGGCCGCCGAGCTGGAAGACGCCTTCGGCGGTGGCGGTTACACCGCGATGCAACGGGCGGCGTTGCTGCAGCTGGCCTGGGACCAGGTGTCGTCGGGATTGGACGGACGGGAAGCGGCCTTCGAACTCCATGCCAGTGGCGGGCTGGAGTCATGGCGCCGGCAGTTGGCGGCCTGGTTTGATGGCTACAACGAACTTGCCAATGGCGTCCACGGACTCCTCCAGGTGGACCTGCCAGCCATGGACCTGTCCAGCCTTCAAGGGGTGCCGGCCGTGCCCAGGCGAATGCCCCAGGTGAACGCTGAGGCAGCAAATCCCTAATCCCGTCGATCCCGTTTATCCATGCAACAATAGCGCGGTGGTCGTAATGGCGGCTGCGCGTCGCCCAAATCGTGCAGGCAGGTAAATTATGGGTCAGATGGACGGAATGGTCGCAATCGTTACCGGCGCCAGCCGGGGGCTCGGGCGGGCCATAGCCAGGGCGTACGCCGGGGAAGGCGCCAGCGTCGTTATATCTGCCCGACGCCAGTCCCCAACCGGCCTGGCGGGGACCCTGGAAGAGACGGCGACCGCGATCAGGAACGCCGGCGGAGACGTACTCGCCATTGATTGCGACGTGACCGACGAGGCCCAGGTCAATGAGATGGTCCGCCAGGCGATGCAGCGTTACGGCAAGATCGACGTGCTGTTCAACAACGCCGGCGCCATGGTGCTGGGTGAGTCAATCATGGAGATCGATGCCAATCGCTGGGAGCAGCTCATGCGGGTCAACGTGACCGGCCCGTATCTCTGTAGCCGGGCCGTGCTTCCGGCGATGATGGAGCAGCGACGGGGGCAGCATCATCAACATCGGCTCCAGGATGGCCACCGACCCCAACCAGGGCGGCGGCGTCCTCTACAGCGCCAGCAAGGCGGCGGTCCACATGTTCAGCTACTGCCTGGCCGAGGAGGTGCGGGACCACAACATCGCCGTGAACATCCTGAGCCCCGGCGGACTGCGCAGCGAAGGTTCGGCCGCAATTCCATGGACACAGCGCGATTGGCACGAGCGGGTGGACCCCAGCGCCCTGGGTCCCTGCGCCGTGTACCTGGCCCTCCAGGACGCCACTACCTTCACCGGGCAACTGGCTTCCCGCTTCGATTTCGGCACCACTTGGGGCCCCGGCGTCAGGTAGCGTCCACCCCAACACCGCGCCCCTTCAAAGTCATCGCAAGCCCAGCACGGCAATCGCGGCGGGGTGGAAAGCCCGCTTGGGCTTGGATGGACGACGCCTTGCCGCCACCGGGATGCGCTGCCCTGCCCTGGCACGCTTGTTGACAGCCCCGTAGAAGGACTCTAGGCTTGCACCATCTTCGAACTTACGCTGGGGACACTGGTGAACTTATGGAGATCAAAGACCTGATCATCGATGACCGGCAGAGGGGAGTTTTCAGGGTCCACCGGTCGTCCATGACCTCCCCCGATTTGTTCCAGCGTGAACAGGAACAAATCTTCAACCGATGCTGGATCTACCTGGGGCACGAGTCAGAAGTGGAGAACCCCGGAGACTACCGGCGCCGCACGGTGGTAGGCCGGCCGCTTTTCTTTGCCCGTGGCCGCGATGGCCACGTGCGGGTGTTCCTCAATTCCTGCCCCCACCGGGGCGCATTGATCTGCCGCCGTGACGCGGGGAACGCCGACGTCCTACAGTGCTTCTATCACGCCTGGTCCTTCAACACCCATGGAGATCTGATCGGCGTCCCTGACCAGGATGCCTACGGCCCCCACTTCGACCGGGGCGAGCTTGGCCTGAAGGAACCGCCCCGTGTCGAAAGCTATCGCGGCTTTTACTTCGTGTGTTTCAACCCCTACGTCGAGGACCTCGTCACCTATCTGGCGGGCGCCAGGGACTACCTCGACCTGATCGTCGACCAATCCGAGGCCGGGATGCGAATGGTCGCCGGTTCCAACAAGTACACCATGAAAGCCAACTGGAAGCTGCTGGTCGAAAACAGCCTGGACGGTTATCACCTGGTCCCGACGCATCAAACCTACCTGGACTATATCAGCGGCCTCGGAACCGACGACAGCGGCCAAACCGCAGCATCCCGCATCGTCGGCACCGCGAAAGCCTTGGGCAATGGTCATTGCGTCATCGAGTCTCCGGTGCGGAACGGCCGCCCCATCGCCCACTGGCACCCCCTGTTCGGTGAGGAAGCCCGGGAGCCCATCACACAAACCCGCCAACGGCTCGTGGAGAAATACGGCGAGGAGCGCACCTTCCGCATGGCCGACACTTCCCGGAACCTGATCATCTATCCCAACCTGGTGATCAACGACATCATGGCCATCACCGTCAGGTACTTCGAACCCCTGGCTCCCGACCACATGGAAGTCACGGCCTGGCACCTCGTCCCCCGCGAGGAATCGGAGACCATGCTGGCCACCCGTCTGGATAGCTTCCTGACCTTCCTCGGCCCCGGCGGCTTCGCCACCCCCGATGACGTCGAAGCCCTGGAGTCCTGTCAGATCGGCTTCCGGGCCACCGAAACCGAGTGGTCCGACATCTCACGGGGTATGCTCAACCCCGCCAAATCAACCGATGAGCTCCAGATGCGGGGCTTCTGGCGGCAATGGCACGCGAACATGCAGGGCTTGAGCAAGACCAACGTGCAGGACGGCCCGGTCAGGGAAACCGAGGCTGCGCTGGCTATCGGAAATGACGACTAGCGCCCGGCTCAGCCAGGTGAACGATGACGGCAAATAGCCAGCCCACGTTGCGTGAGCAGGTGGAGGATTTCCTGTTCCGGGAAGCCGCGCTGCTTGATGACTGGCGCCTCGACGACTGGGTCGATTTGTTCACCCAGGATGCCAGATATGTGGTCCCCACCACCGACTTGCCGGACGGGGACCCCAAGCGCGACCTCGTGTTCATCGACGACGACATCACCCGTCTGCGCGCCCGCGCCGTCCGGCTGAACAGCCGCCACGCTCACCGCGAGTACCCGTGGTCGCGGACCCGTCGGTTTGTTTCCAACGTGCGCGTCGAAGAAACCGATAACGGCGAGCTCTCGGTCGCCTCAAACGTCCTGGTCTATCGGTTCCGCGCCGGCGAGGGGGCACCTTACGTGGGCAGCATCAACTACATTCTGCGACGGGATGGCGGGAACCTGAAAATAGCCTACCGCCACGCGGTCCTGGACCTGGAAGCCCTCTCGTGGCACGGCGCGGTCAGCATCATCTTTTGACCCCCGGTAAATTGGACTGCAATGATTTGGCCTGCGGTCATTTGGACTATTTGACAGATTAGGCGATGGAGGCTGGCGTTTGAAACTCGAAGGCAAAACGGCGTTGGTGACGGGCACCAGTCCGAACATCATGGGCGGCATCGCCGAGGAGTTGGCCCGGGCCGGCGCCAACCTGGTCTGCGTCGACATCCGCGAGGACCACGCCGTAAAATGCGCCGCGGCCATTGTCGCCGAGGGACATGAGGCCATCGGCGTAGCCTGCGACGTCACCGACGAGGACCAGGTGGTCGCCGCGATCTCCAAGGCCACCGGACGGTTTGGGGGCGTGGACATCCTGGTCAACGGCGCGGCCCAGTTCAACTTCAAGGGCGTGCTGAACATGCCGTTGGACGAGTGGCGGCGCCAGACCGACATCATTCTCACCGGCGCGTTTCTGTTCACCAAGCACATGGCTCAATTGATGATCCAGCAGGATCGAAAGGGCAATATCATCAACATCATTTCCACCGCGGGACATCAGGGTGAACCCGGCAACGTGGGCTACGGTACTGCCAAGGGCGGACTGCTCAACTTCACCCGGTCTGTGGCCATGGAATTGTCCGCCTACGGCATCAGGGTCAACAGCCTGACTCCAACCGCCACTGACCAGTCCGAAGGACGGGAGCGGGCCGCCAGATGGGGGGTGGATTGGCCAGGACCCCGCCTGGGACAACGCGCGGCTGGACTAATCCCGGACGCCAGCAGAGGCGCCCCCTTGCTCAGGCTCCCGGGTCCGACACACTACGGCAAGGCAGCGGTGTTCCTGGCGTCCGACGACGCTGAAATGATTACCGGATTCGATCTGCGCGTGGATGCCGGCGCCATTTCGAGGTACTGGATCTGGTCACCGGGCGACGCTTAGCCCTTTCACAAAGGCAATTACATACCTGTGCACGCCGGCTCTCCAAACCGCGGGGGTTTACTCAATTGGCGGGATTGACCGTAGCCGGGGTTCCGGTGGTTGCCAACCGTTAGCCTGGCGAAATCGCTTGTCAAGGCTGGCGGTCGGATGCTACTTTGGGGCCGTTTGATATGATGGAATGTGGCCGGAATGGAGAGGGACGATTCTAAGGTCGCTGAATTCGGCGGCGTCACTTTTGCCATATTGACGCGGGCGAGTATCTGCGTGATGTGGTGCGGTTTCTGGGCTTGCCGGGTATATCTAACCGATGCGCTCGATTACCGATTCACTGAACCGGTATCGATAGCAGTTCAGTTACTTGGCACAAATCCGTTTGATCAAGGATTCGCCATTGGAATGGCAATCATGACCGTACAAGTAGCGCGCATTGTGTGGTTTTACATCTTTGGAGGAATCGTGGGCATATTGTTGCCAACATCAAAAAGTTTGGCGGAGAGAGTTGCTAAACGCCTATCACCGGACAGGTTTGAGGCAATCGCGATGCAAAAGTTGACGCCGGATAGATTGCGCCAGCTTGCGGAACAACAGGAACGTGAAGCGGAGGAACAGCTCCCAGCCTAGACTTGGTGGGGACGGGGTTGAACGTGATCACGGCGTGTCAGTTGGCTTTGAGCGCGACCAACGTCCGGTCCACGTCCTCCGCCTCCAGCGACAGCCGCTCCCATTCGTCCCACAGGGACTGCTCCTCCTCCTTGAGCGTCCGGTACCGCTCGCCGGTATCCTCCAACTGGCTCCGGTCCGCGAATCGCTCCGGGTCGGCGAACATTACTTCCAGCTCTGAAGTGGCAGCCTCGCGCTCAGTAATGGCGGCGCCGATCTCGTCGATGCGGGTCGCCAGCTGCCGGGCCCGCCGACCCAGGGATCGCTCCTCTTCCTCTTTGACGGTGAGGGGTCTCCGCGACCGTCGCGTGGTAGTAGGGGCGTTTTCCGCGGTGACCAGTGTATTGTCCGTGGCAGCTGCGGGAGCGGGTCGCGCTTCCGCCTCCTGCTGCTTGCGATACAGATAGCCGTCATAGTCGCCGGGAAAGACCCGGGGCAGTCCTCCGTCAATCTCAATTATCTTGTTGGCCACCTGCCGGATCAGGGTGCGGTCGTGAGTCACCAGGCAGATGGACCCGTGGTAATCGCCTAGAGCGTCGGCCAGGATCTCCCGGGACGCTATGTCCAGGTGGTTGGTCGGCTCGTCCATCAGCAGAAAATTGCTGGGTTGCAGCAGCAGCTTGGCCAGAGCCACCCGCGCCTTTTCACCGCCGGACAGCACGGATACCGGCTTGAGAATGTCGTCGCCGCTGAACAGAAAGCCGCCCAGGGTGGTTCTCAGGTTCTGCTCCGATTCCGACGGCGCGGCCTCCTGCAACTCCGCAAGGGCGGTATTGTCGGCGCTGAGCAGGTCCAGCACATGCTGGGCATAGTAGGCGGTGATCACGTTATGACCGAGCCGGCGTTCCCCATGGTCAACGGCCAGCGCGCCGGCGAGGATCTTCAGCAGCGTCGTCTTGCCGGCCCCATTCGGCCCAACCAGCGCAATGCGATCCCCACGTTCCAGCGTCAGGTTCAAACCGCGATATACCACGTTGTCGCCGTAGGATTTGGCTACGTTGTCCAGCCTGATGATGTCGGTGCCGCTCCGTGGCGGCTCGGGGAACGAGTAGTTGATCCTCCGGG
The DNA here is from genome assembly GCA_030341885.1 of Geodia barretti. NCBI lineage: Eukaryota > Metazoa > Porifera > Demospongiae > Tetractinellida > Geodiidae > Geodia > Geodia barretti. Next base: position 12,984 of record CASHTH010000378.1, read on the forward strand.
TCGCCCGAGGCAGTTCGATGATCTCAACCTGTTCCAGCCGTTTCAGCCGGCTCTGCACCTGCCTGGCCTTGGTTGCCTTGTAGCGGAACCGCTCGACAAAGCGCATCTGCCTCTGCATCTCGCGTTCCTGGCGGGCAGCGGCGGCCTGTTTGATTTCCAGCGCGCGTTCCCGGGCAACCAGGTAGTCGTCGTAGTTCCCGCGGTGGTTCACCACCTCTGCCGGCTCGATGGCGAGAATCCGGTTGGCAACCTGGTTCAGGAAGGCGCGGTCGTGGGAAGTTATGACCACTCCGCCGGGAAAAGAGGCCAGGTACTTCTCGAACCACAGGTTGGCTTCGAGATCCAGATGGTTCGTCGGCTCGTCCAGCAACAGCAGGTCCGGGTTTCGGAACAACAACCGGGCCAGCTCGGCCCGCATGATCCAGCCCCCGCTGAACTCGCCCATGACGCGGGAGAAATCATGCTCCTTGAAACCCAGGCCGGACAGGATCGCCTTCGCCTCATGGTCGCGGTCGGCTCCCCCGGCGGCCTCCAGCTCCACATCGAGCCGCGACAGGAGATCCATCAGATCGCGCTGTTCCGCCGGGTCGGTGGTCGCTGACAGGTCTTCCCTGGCCGCGGCAATCCGATCGGACAGAGCGACCACTTCCAGGTTGGCGGTCAGCACCTCCTCGAGCAGTGACCGGCCCGCGAACGGCGGCGGTTCCTGCTTCAGGTATCCTACCGTGGTGTTGCGCCGCCCGGAGATTGCGCCCGCATCCGGCAGAGTATCGCCGGCGAGGATGTCCAGCAGCGTCGTCTTGCCGGAGCCGTTGGCCCCGATCAGGGCGATGCGGTCGCCCGCAGCCATCGACAGGCTCAACCCGCTGAACAGGGTCCGCTCGGAATAGGCTTTGCTGATGTTGGATGCGAATAGCATTGGCACTCGGCACGGGAGAACGCGGGCATCAAGCCCCGTTCGTCCTGCTTATCCTGCAGCCGTCATTTCTGCTGTGTCTGCGTTCCGCGAAATGGTGGCCGCGGCGGATGTCACACCCCGACCCTCACTACGGGTCGGCGTCGGCCCAACGGTCTGAATGGTCCTGGCATCAGGCACATCAATGGTCACACCCGGACCCATCCGCCAACCGCGCCGCGCGTACCCGGAGCTATCGGCCCCAGATAAGCCGAACACACGCCCGTCACCTGTGGTGACGGGCGCTGTATCCGAAACGGGACACGCGGCAGACCTAGTCTTCGCGGATATCTTCACCGCCGTCCACTCGGAACCCCAGGCCCATCTTGACCTGGTACCAGTTGGCGTGTCCGTCGTCGATGGTGCCGCGGATCTCCCGCACCTCGAACCAGTCCAGGTTGCGGATGGTCTGGGCCGCCCGGGCGATTGCCCCGTCAATGGCTTCTTGTAGGCTTTCGCTGGAGGATCCCACCAGCTCGACTACCTTGTAAGTGCTTCCAACTGCCATTTCTCACTCCGTTATGCTTGAGAGTATCGTTGCTTTTGCGCTTTCACTAACCGCGCCAAGATATAATATTCGGCGTAACCCGATTGGGCAACCGGCAACACCGTCTCTTTTCGTCACAAATCCCCTCTCCGGCGTCTTTCCGGGAAACTGAACTCATCGGAAACCGGACTCGGACCCTTCTTCCGTACACCTACCGGTTTCGGAGGCCGACGCGTCCGGCTCGTGGTATGGTCGGAAACGCCATCACAACCCTACCCGCCCCGGGTGTACCCTCCAATGAAGCGCAGCGAAAACCGTATCCTCACCACCCATACCGGCAGCCTCCCCCGTCCCGAGGAACTGGTGGGCATGCTGGCCTCCGTGTCGCGCGGCGAAGCGGTCGTCCCGACGACGCTGGAGGTTGCCGCCCGGGAGGCCACCGCCGGCGTCGTGGCGGCGCAATTGGACGCCGGCGTTGACGTTATCAACAACGGCGAGCAATCCCGCATCAGCTTCTCCACCTACGTCACGCAGCGGATGTCCGGCTTCGGCGGCTCCTGGACCCGCCGCGGCCACCGCGACCAGAACGAATTTCCCGCGGTGGCACGCCCCCGTGTCGTGCAGCTGATGCGCGACGTGCCAACTTGCATTGGGCCGCTCAACTACGACCGGCTGGACCTGGTTGAACGGGAATGCCGGCAACTGCTCGACGCGGTGGACGCCGCCGATGACCGTCCTGAAGAGCTGTTCATGACCGCCGCGTCTCCCGGCATCGTCGCTCTGACCCTCGGCAACCGGTACTACGACAGCCACGAGGATTACGTCCTTGCGCTGGCGGAGGAGTTACGGAAAGAGTACGAGATCATCGTCTCCAACGGCCTGACCCTGCAACTGGATTGCCCCGACCTGGCGATGGAACGGCACGTTTCCTACCAGGACGAACCGCTGTCGGCTTTCCGAGACCTGGTGGCCCTGCATGTCCGCGCCATCAATCACGCCCTGGCCAACATCCCCCGCGACCGGGTGCGGCTGCACGTCTGCTGGGGCAACAGCGAAGGCCCGCATCACTACGACGTCCCGTTGGAGGACATCCTCGATCTGCTCTACGAAGCCAATGTCGGCGCCCTGGTGATGGAAATGGCCAACCCGCGACACGCTCACGAGCACCGCGTGTACCGCGATCACCCGCTGCCCGAGGGCATGCTCCTCGTCGCCGGCGTCATCGACACCAAGACCAACTATGTGGAGCACCCGCGCCTCGTGGCCGACCGACTGCACCAGGCCGTGGCCGCCGCGGGAGGCGACCCCACGCGCGTGCTCGCCGGCACCGACTGCGGCTTCGACACTTCCGCCGGCTCCAACCGCGTCGACGCTGGCATCGTCTGGCTCAAGTTGCGCGCCATGCGCGAGGGCGCGGACATCGCCAGCCGCGAGCTGTTCTGAAGCGCCGCGACGCACTCGATCCATAGCGTAGAATGGGCACCATTCGTCCCGCCCAACCTCCCCAGGAGTTTCTCCCATGATTATCGACACCCATACCCATGTGGTCAGCAGCGACAGGAACGCTCACCCGCTCCATCCCGACGCCAGCGGCTGGTCTCTCGAGGTCAGCAACAACGTCGCGGACCTCATCAAGGAGATGGACAGCGCCGGCGTGGAGTGTGCCACCCTGGTCCAGCCCAATGGCACCTACGGCCTGGACAACTCCTACCAGTGCGACAGCGCCCTGCAGTACGCTCCTCGCACCGTCGCCGTCGGCATCCTGGACCCGGCCGCCTCCGACGCCGCCGACCAGCTATCCTATTGGACCAACGAGCGCGGGATGTGGGGCGTCCGCCTGCAGAGCCAGGCCGAGCCTGACGATCCTCGTTGCGACGCCCTGTGGGACCGCGCCGAATCCCTGGGCGTCCCCATCTCCATCGGCGGCGGCGGCACGGCCGATCGCGTCGACCGGATGCGCAACATCGGCGGCCGGCACCCCAACGTCCTTTTCGCCCCCGACCACTTCGCCGGCTGGAGCGGTTCCCAGGACAAGCCCGGCATGACCACCGCCCTGGAGGAACTGGCCCGCCTGCCCAATGCCCACCTGCGCTACTCCAGCACCAGCCTGGGACCCTACGCTGGGTTGACGGACGACGAGAAGGACCTGTTCCGGCGTGTCATCGAAGCGTTCAGCCCGAGGCGCATGATGTGGGGCACCAACTTCCCATCGTCGCGCGAGGGCGGTTTCATCGGCCAGGTCCAACTCGGGCAGACCGCCCTCCCCTGGCTCTCCGCCGAAGACCTCGACTGGATGATGGGCGGTGCCGCCGCCACCTTCTGGCCCATGCTCCAGGCGCCATAGACAAGATTGAATTCCTGGCCACCGCCGCATAACGACACGCAGACGCGGTGGCCAAGCACCCCAGATCAACGCCCGCCGGCAGGATGAGCTTCGCGCGCAACCCAAACGTCACTGCGAGCGCAGCGTGGCAATCTCACCGCACCCCACCCAAACGTTACAGCGCCCCACCCAGACGTCATTGCGAGCGCAGCGTGGCAATCTCGTCGCCATAGCACGCCCTCGCGCCGAAAATGAACGCACCAATTCCTTACTGCCGCGCACCTTCATTCCCGACGACGATCGAACGACCCTGACGTGATAGCCCCGGTCGGTTTAGGGAGCGGTTGTCCGCCGACCCTACGTGTGGCAACCCTCCTCGCAATGGTCGCTCGGGGGTACGTCCAGCACGGGGTTGGTGTTGAAAAACCCCACCGGCTTCAGACTGAACCCGCAGTAGGCCACCGGCGAAATCGGCCAGTCCTCGGGCCGCGGCACGTGGTGATAGCCGAGCGTGTACCACAGCACCAGGTCCGTGTTCTCCACGTTCCGGTCGTTCCGGGTGTACTCGGGCAATCCCGCCCCGCCCGGGTGCTGGTTGGGATACGGCCCCGTGGCCGAGATCTCGTCCCGGTCGTAGGGCGTCACCCACAGGTGCCTGGTCATGAATCCCGCGCGCTTCATGATGCTGGCATCCGGATGCGCGAAGGGAAGGATGTTCTCGCCCGGCATCAGCTTGTAGCTCACCGGCTGACCCAGCGCGTTCCTGGCCGTGGTGTTGGACACCATCCAGTATCGGCCTTTCATCGGATCTACCACCCGCTGCGCCTCGTGCTCGGTCCGTAGCGGCATCTTCTCAGCGTAGAAGGCATTGCCATGGGGGTTGTCGGGACCCGGCGGCTCGGCCACGGTGTTGACCTCGAATACCGCGTTTTCCTCGCCGTCCACGCTCATGTCCAACCGGAAGTTGAAGAAATGCTGGTGGACGTGCGCGTTCAGTTGGGGAGCCACCAGGGTGCCGTACTTCGGCGTTTCTCCCTCGGCAATGCCGGCGGTGTTGATTATGCCGGTCAGCTTGATTTCCATCTGTATCGTGCCGTCCTGGTAGAAATACCAGAAGAACCCGTACTCGTAGTTGCCCACGGTCGCGACGCTGGAAATCACCAACCGCCGGGAACGGCGCACCTCGGTTTGCCCATTGCGCCAGTCGGTGTGCTTCCACAGGATGCCATAGTCCTCCTCGTGCATGCACACCGCGTTGGGAATGGTGAACGGCTGCCCGTTGCCATCGTTCAGCGCCGCGTCGAAGTAGTAGATATCTCCGAGGCAGTCGCATCCCAGGGTCAGCGAGTTGGTCAGGGAACCGATGCCATACTCGCCGGCATCGAAGGCGTTCTTGCGATAGTGGTCCTTGCCGGGTTCGCCATACGGCACCACCATGTCGGACAATGCCGCCCGGTACAGAATGGACCGGATCCGGCCTTGGTCCTCGTACCCCACGGTGTGGATCACCAGTCCCTCTCGTGGCGTGAACCCAACACGCAAATGCCACTTCTGCCAAGCTACGCTCCAGCCGTCGACCCTGAAACTCGGCCCGTCGGGCTGCGTGATTTCCAGCGGTTTCAGGTCCTCGCGGAATTTGTCGACGAACTCCGCGCCGTAGTTGCCGGGCTCGGGCGGCAGCGGCACAAATCCGTAGTCGTCAACCCGCACCACCTCCATGCTGTTCAGGTCCACCACGGCAGTGACCCCCTCGATGGGGCGGGCGTAGCCGTTGTCCGTGGGGCTGGACCGGGCGAAGTTGCGGCACAGCACCAGCCGGCGGCCTTCCTCGTCCTCGTAACCGTAGTTGCCCGCCGACCACGGGTCCACCATCACCAGGTTGGGGTCGGTGATACCTCGCTTCTTGATGGCCGCCCGGAACCTCGAATCCGCTCTGACCGCAGCCTCGCACTCCATGAACTCGTCGAACATCACCCGAGGCTGCACGCCGGGGATGTGCTCCCACGAAACCACGCGGCGGTCATCAAGCGATACCACCGCCTCCCAAGTGGCCGCGGCGTCGTTGTCCAGCACCACCAGGAAAGCGTCGCGCCGTATCGGATCACCCGGCCGGAACCCGAGCGTCACGTTCTTATCCGGCTCCCGCAGCACGACGGTCTCGAACCGGGTCCGCGCGCCCAACTGGCGTTGCTCCTTCAGAATGGCGGACGCCTCGGCTATCTCATCCGCCGTCAGCGGATCCAGCGGATGCGAGACCGTGGAAACGGGCGGGCGCCGGCGCTGCCGCCTTGGTGGAAATGGTCATAACGACCTCCTCTGGTATGGTGGTTCCAGTGAAGCAGATTGAATGACGGATACCGGACGCTAACAGCGCGCCGTTTCACGGTCAAGCGACCCGTTGCGCGCCGTTAAATCCCGATACCGGATTGGAGCCGGCGCAGCCGGTGCTAAAATCAGCCAGGAACCCGCAGAGTTGACCACGGAGGGAATCTCATGGCCATCACCGTCGGCATGGGCGAGTACGTTTACGAATACCAACCGGAATGGCCCCGCCTGCCGGTCGGCCAGGGTTTCCGGGGGATCAGCGGCGTCGCCGTCGATAGCCAGGATCGGGTCTACGTGTTCCAGCGGCAGGGGCCACCGGTGCTGGTGTTCGACCGTGACGGGAACCCGGTGGCCGCCTGGACCCGCCCGGACGGCGTACCCGCCGACGCCCACCATATCCACGTCGGGCCCGACGACTCCGTGTACCTCGTGGACCGGGACGCCCACCAGATCCTGAAATACTCTCCGGATGGGGAGTTGCTGTCGTCCATCGGCGCGCGAAACCGCGCGGCCCTCCAGGCGCCGTTCAACCATCCGGCCGATGTCTGCGTGGCCCCCTCCGGCGAGCTGTTCGTCGCCGACGGCTACGGGAACTCCTCGGTGCACCGGCTGGCCGCCGACGGTTCCCTCATCGCGTCCTTCGGGCGTCCCGGCCGGGGTCCTGGGGAGTTCATGGTGCCCCACAGCATCCGAGTCTCCGCCGACGGACGTATCTACGTAGCGGATCGGGAGAACAACCGGGTGCAGGTGTTTACCATCGACGGCGACTTTTTGGACCAGTGGACCGACTTCAAGTGTCCCATGGGCGTGCATATCGACGCAGAGCAGCGGGTCTACGTCACCGACCAGGTGCCGCGCATCAGCATTCTGACCCTAGATGGCGAGCTGTTGGCCCGGGGCAGGACGTTCGAGTACGCCCATCAGGTCTACACCGATTCGCGCGGCGACATATACGGCGCCGACACTTCCAACCAGCGCGTGCAGAAGCTGGCCCGGGTGAAATGATCCGCGGCGCGGATGTTCAGCGCACGAACCTGTGACCGGAGGCCCACCATGCGATTCGCGGCATTTACCACTGTTACCGCATCCGCCGGCGAGGCTGCCGATGCCGCCGGTTTGCTGGACAACCTACGGCAGCAGACTGCCCTGGCGGAAGAGCTCGGCTTCGAAGCCCTATGGCTTGGAGAGCACCACTTCAGCCCGTTCGGTGTGGGCGATCTCCCCAATCCCATACTGCTGGGAGCGGATCTCGCCGCCCGCACCTCCACCATCCGCATCGGCCAGATGGCGAACATCGCCACCTGGTGGCATCCGATCCGACTCGCCGAAGACCTGGCCATGCTGGACAACATGACCGGAGGCCGCCTCGAAGTCGGGTTCGGTCGCGGCATCTGGCCCTACGAGGGACCTCAATTCCACGCCAACGCGGATCCCCGCAAGGACGCTGAGAATCGCGAGCTGTTCCAGGAAACCGTCGAGATAGTCCGCAAGATCTGGTCCAACGAGTATTTCGACCACCAGGGGACCAACTACACCTTCCCCGCTCCGGACACCGTTTTCTCTCATCCGCTGGTCACTGCCGATCCGGCCTGGCAGGACGGCCAGCGTGTCACCCGGCTGCGCGTGACCCCGCGCCCGTACCAAAAGCCGCACCCTCCGCTGTGGATGACGGTGTCCACCGACCGGTCGGTGACCACCGCAGCTCAGATGGGCCTGAAAGCCTGCTACTGGCAGCCCCCGCCTCTGAGAATCCGCCAACGCATGGAAATCTACGCCGAGGCCCGCTCCACCTCGGAGGGTCGCCCGTACCGGTTGGGCGAAGACCAGGCGGTCATGCGTTCCACCTACGTCGCCTCGTCAATGGAAGAAGCCCGCAGGGATGCCGAGGCCGGCATCATGTCGGCGTTCATATTCAACGATCCCTTTCGCGGGCGGCAGGTATTCACCAACCCCGGCGAAGAGCTCGACCCAGAGGTCAAACTGGACTGGGATTTTCTGGAGCCGCGCACACTGCTGGTCGGCTCGCCGGATAACGTCGCCGAGAAGATCCAGGAACTTCAGGAGGTGTGCAACCTGGACTACCTCCTCGTGGAGTTCGCCCATTTCGGCATCCCACAGCGCAAAATGCTGCGCAACCTGGAGAATTTTGGCACGAAGGTGATGCCGCGCTTCGCTCGTTGACGCCTCCGAAACCCGCGTCTCCACTGTTCCCACGGATACCCGATGCTCCCGGCGCACCAGCAGTGCGGCGTCTGATCTCATCTATGCGCAAACGACTCCCTGCGGCCCCGGAGCTCCCGCAGTCCGGTCCCGTACCAGCAGCGTCCCCGCCGTTGCTGCCACCGACAGGGCCAGCATCAGCAGGAATGCCCGGTCGTAGCTGCCCCAGATGTCGAACGCCAGCGCTCCCGCCAACGCGCCGATGCCCCCGCTGATCTGGTGGATCATCGATATCGTCCCGCTGATCCGGCCCAACCGCGCCGACCCGAAGATGTTGCCCGAGAATATCACCGTCAACGGCGCCGTCATCAGGAACGTGAACCCATACAGCAGCGCGAACACCAACACCGCCGGTTTCGCCTGCGACAGCATCACCAGCACAAAGATCCCGATCCTCATCACGAAGCAGAGCAGCGTCGGCCGGGCCGGCCCCATGCGGTCGGCCAGGAACCCCGAGACCAGCACCCCCAGCAGACCCATCACCCCCATCAGGGCCAGCAAGTTCCCCGCGATCAGCGTGCCGAACCCGGTGTCCAGGGCAAACGCCACCACATGGGTTGCCACGAAGAAGTCCTGGAACCCGCATATCGCGTAGATTCCGCCCAGCAGCCACAGCTGTCCCGATGCCAGCAGGGGCGCTCGCCCCGGATCAACCGCCTCGCCCGACCCCGACGGAACCCTGGCCGGCGGTCGATCACCGTCCGCGGGCTGACCTGGTGAGGGTCTCACGGCAGCCAACACGATGGGAACGAGGATCACCAGGCTGGCCAAACCGAGCGCCCCGTAAGACACCCGCCAGCCGAACCTGACCAACGACTGCGCCAGCAGCCCGACGATCACCAGCTGGCCAATGGCGTTGCCCGATACCGCTACGCTGTTGGCCACGCCGCGACGGTCGGGAAACCATCGGACAACCATGACGCTCACGATGGGGTTGGAAATCCCGGCGTTCCCCAACGCGAATACCAGACCGTAAACCGCGAACATTTGCCACGGATCAGCGACCACGCTCATCAGACCGACGCCCACCGCGCCCACCGCCGCACCCGTTCCCATGACCCAGCGCAGGTCGTAACGGTCCGCCAGCCGGCCCACGAAGGGCAGCGCCAGCGCGGAGACCACCATGTACGCGGTGATCCCCAACGACAGGACTGACCGGCTCCACTCCAGGTCGTCGCCCATGGGTTTCAGCATGAGCCCCAGGGCAGAGCGGGACCCTCCGTTGAAGAAGAGGATCGCGAACCCAGTGCTCAGGATAATCCAGCGATAATCGATCCGACGCATCGCAATACCGGTTCGTCAGGGTGGCTCACCGTATCACCGGCATTTAACGCGAGTCAACGAACCACGCTCGGCACATTGGGCAATCGCTTTTGGAACTTCTGAAGGCATGGCCGCGCAAAGTCATTGAAAGCGCGGCGTGGCAATCCCGTCGCCATCCACCCAACAGTCATTGCGAGCGCAGCGTGGCAATCTCGCCGGCCTGGAAAGCACGTTTGGGCATCACCGTTCAGACCCCAAACTGGCGGCCGGTCAATATGCTCCCCGCAATGAAACACAACTTTGAATAGGAAACGGGCCGCCAATCGGCGGCCCGCCCTGATCCCCTCCGATCAAACTCCCCGCCTACTTGAAGTGGGGGATGACGTCCTCGGAGAGGCACTTCAAGGTGTCCATGACCACCTCGCGGGGCACGGATGATGTCCAGTTGCACTCGAACATAATCTCGTCGGTGGTGAACGCCTCCCGGAACATGTGAATCTTCTCCACCACCTCTTCCGGCGTGCCGAAGAGGTTGACTTCCTGGGTGGCCTCCGGGCCGGCGCTGCCGGCGTCAGTGCTGCCGATGCCGACGCGGCCCGCGTAATAGATCCGGGCCAGGTCCATCAGGTTTTCGACCCGGCGGTCGGCTTTGTCCTGGGTGGCCGCGACGAGAGTCGGCACCCTGACGACCGTGGAGGGCTCTCCGTCATGCCCCGCCTTCATCCAGGCCTTGCGGTAGTCCTGGACGTCCTGGCGGAGGACGGTGGAGCCCCGCAGGTTGTGGGGGGAACTGCCGGCGCCGATGGCAATGCGGTATCCCTGCTCGCCCATGGGCACGAAGCTCTCCTGGCTGTCCACGGGCAGCAGCATGGGCATGGGCTTCTGCACGGGCTTGGGGATGCTCATGTAGCTCTCGTAGAAGGCAGGGTAATTGAAATGCTTGCCCTCGAAACCGGAGAAGCTGTCCTCGTTCCAGAGCTGCTTCAGAAGCTCCAGGTACTCGAAGAAGTACTCCCGTCGCTCTTCGGAGCCGCGCGTGCGGGCCCCTGCTCCGTAGATGAAGCGTCCCTCGCTGATCTGGTCAACGATGGCAACCTGTTCCGCGACCTGGAAGGGGTCCTCGGGCTGCAGGTTGTCGAAGGCGTACCTTTCGTGGGGCAACGCCCGCTCCGATACGGTCTCACCGGGCAACCGTAGGGTCGGGCGGTGGATCGAAGTACCAATCCTGATGTTCTTGGTGTGGTTGGCGATGACGCTGGACAGCATCAGGGACTGGGGATCCATGCTGCCCTGGGTGGAGAAGTGACCGCCGCCGAACCAGACGAAGTCCCAGCCCGCGTCTTCGATGTGGTCGATCTCAAGGAAATTTTGCTTGTAGGCGTCAGATTCAAGGAGCTTGCCGCCCTTATAATCCGGGTCCCAGGGGACCATGTCGCCCTCGTAAACGGCGTTCCACGTTGTAAACAGTCCAAAGTCCATGCTCGCCCCTCCTGCAGAAGTACGGGGATGCGGTTCCATATTACCCGCGATGATATTCCCGCCGGCTGGCACAGTCAACGTTGAGTTCCGGCCATCCGGGCGACAGAAAACAGGCAGCCTCCATTGCGGTGGGCTTGCCGGGGGACGAGGAGCGTTATCGACGGCGCTCAAAAACCCGCCGCGTCGCCCTGAAACTGGCCTCGTCGGGCCGGCGTGCTCGGGGTCGAGTTACGCCACAACCAGCGTGTGGGCCGGCGCCGGCCCGTCGCCATTGACGGCAATTCGCGGCGCGCATAACATCCGCGCATCCTGCGAAACCCGGAGCAATTGCCCGACAACCCTCCGACTTGGCCATCTTCCCAGCCACAGAATTGACGGATTATTGCCAAAGCGCAACTGCGAATGTTTGATACGGCGCTGAAAAAGAAGCGGGTCATCGGCATTCTGTTGTTGGCCGTTATTCTCACCCTGTTCCTGGCTTTCAACCGCATCCCCAAGCTGGACACGGTTGAAGCGGATTTGGCGGGCGTCAATGCTCCCCGAGCCGAGTGTTTCCAGGGGTTTTGCATCAACCGGGAACCGGAAACCGGATTCTTCGAACGGTGGTGGGACTTCTCCACCAGCTATCTGAAGCTCGTGACCGCCGGAATGATTTTCGCGTTCCTCGCCGCGGGAATAACCGAAGTATTCCTTTTCCCCGGCAACGGCGGCTCCCGGTTCACCGGCGGCGGGATCAAGGGGGTGTTGCGCGGGTTCGCTGTCGGATCCTCCATGAACCTGTGTTCCGCTTGCATCGTCCCCATCGCGTCGGCCTTTCGGAACCGTGGGGCTCCCGTGGAAACCGCCATCGCCATAACCCAGGGGTCATCCACCCTGAACGTGCCGGCCCTGGTGATGGCCGCCCTGGTCTTCACCCCCATGCTGGCCAGCACACGCATCGCGGTCAGCATCGTGGGTGTTCTGTTGCTGGGCCCGGTGGTGGCATTGCTGGTCAGGCGCCAAGTCCGGCTCGCGGACATTTTCCGCGGCGGCGCGGACGCCGGCCCTCCCGAGCTGGCCACGTGGCGGGAGACCGTGTCCTCCGGGCTCAGGGCTTGGTTGAAGTCCAGCCTGCGGTACCTGTGGCGTTTGGGTCCCGCCATGATTTTGGCGGGCTTTGCCGGCGGGCTGGTGATCCAATGGATAACGCCCGACACCGTCGCCAATTACCTGGGCGACAATGTGTCGGGGATCGCCGTCGCCGCAACCCTGGGCATCCTTATCAACGTGCCGTTGCTTTTCGAGATCCCCTTGGTCGCCGTGCTGATGCTGGTCGGCATGGGCGCGGCGCCCGCGGCCGCCCTCCTCTTCGGAGCCGCGGCGGCCGGCCCGTTCACCTTCTGGGGGCTGGCCCGCGTCATGCCCAAGCGAGCGGTGGCCGCCTTTGCCGCCGGCACGTGGACGCTGAGCATGGTCGGAGGCGTGGGCCTGCTGTTCATCGGGCCGTTCTTCCTGAACGACTCCAACTCCCGCATCGTTTTCAGCTCGGACCGGGACGGGGACTTTGAGATCTACTCGATGTATCCGGACGGCTCCGACCTGAAGCGGCTCACCAGCAACTCCGGCTACGACGATTTGCCCGCTTGGTCTCCCGACGGCAAAAAGATCGCGTTCGTGTCCGACCGTCACGGCAGTCCCGAGATCTATGCGATGAACGCGGACGGGTCCCGCCCGCGACGCCTGACCGAGGACAACGGCCCGGACAACGTGCTCCCCGCGTGGTCGCCCTGACGGCAACAAGATCGCTTTTTCTTCCGACCGGGACGGCAACCGGGAGATCCACGTGATGGACGCCGACGGCTCCAACCGGATCAACCTGACCCACGACCCGGGTTACGATTCCTCCCCCGCCTGGTCTCCCGACGGGCAGCGGATTCTGTTCAACTCGCGTCGCGACGGTAACCTGGAAATTTACCTGATGGATTCTGCCGGCGCCAACCAGGTCCGGCTGACCAGGAATGCAACCTCCGACGAATTCCCCGCCTGGTCGCCCGACGGTTCCCAAATCGCTTTTTCCTCCAGCCGGACCGGCCGGCGGGCCGTTTATGTCATGGATGCAGACGGTACGAACCCGGTGCAGCTGACTGGCGATGCCTTCCGGGATTACTGGCCCTCGTGGTCCCCGGACGGTACCCGGATAACGTTCACCAGCGACCGGTACGGCGCCCCCGAGATCATGGTCATGCACGCCAACGGGTCGCACCAGACGAACCTCAGCGGCAGTCCCGGCGCCGACGTCGGACCCGCGTGGGGACCCGGGGATCTTCCGCCGGCCGCCTCACCGGGGCTCCGTATCTTGTCCGTGGACCCTCCGGCCGCCGCCTCCACCGGGGGAAGCCTGGTGACCATATCCGGCGTCGGATTCGAGGAACACAGTCGAGTCACCATCGGTGGACTGGAAGCGCCGGTCGTTGAGTTTCTCGACGCGCAGACGATGACCGTCGCGGCTCCCGCCCACCAGGCCGGCGTGGTTGACGCGGTGATAACCAATCCCGATGGCCGTTCCGCGATCTTGACCGGAGGTTTCCGCTATCGCCAACCGTTCTTCACCGACGTGGCGCCAACTGCCGGCGCCGCCTTCCAACATTACCGCGACCCGGTGGACCGGATCCCGCTGGGCGCCGGCGTGGTCGTTTTTGACTTCAACAACGACGGCCTGCAGGACATCTACGTCGCCTCCAAACCTTCCTGGAGCGAATCTCCGGACCAGATCGACGGGTCAAACGCCCTGTACCGGAACGATGGAAACGGAACGTTCACCGATGTCGCCTCCGAAGCCGGTGTCGACGAACTCATGGACCTGTCCAACGGAGGCTGCGCCGCAGATTACGACAACGACGGCGACCGGGACCTCTACGTCACCAATTGGGGCACCAGCAAGCTCTTCCGCAACAACGGATCGGGCGCCTTCGTGGACGTGACTAACCGTGCCGGATTGGCGGACCCCGATCCCAGCTACCGGTCGATGGGTTGCGCCTGGGGCGACTATGACCAGGATGGACATCTGGACTTCGTCGTTGTCCGGCACATGGAAGAATCCGACATGGAGGCCTTCGATCTCAGATTCTTCAACCTTGCGGTGCGGCCCCTGGGTCTATTCCACAACAACGGCGACGGTACCTTCGCGGATGTTTCGCATCTTCTGGGCGACACCGCGCCTCCCCGGAAAATCCCGGGCGAGTTCGGCAGCCTGTGGGGAGCCGGCTTCCAACCGGGTTGGCTCGACTTCGACAATGACGGCGACTCCGACCTCTACGTGGTGAACGACTTCGGCCGGGAGGTTCAGCCCAATGTCCTGTGGCGCAACGACGGTCCGGCAGCCGGCGGCAAATGGCAATTTGAGGACATTTCCCGCAACTCCGGGACCGACGTGGCAATGTTCGGCATGGGCCTCGCCGTCGGTGACTACGATCTCGACGGACACTTCGACCTCTACGTCACCAACATCGAAGACAACGTCCTGCTGCGAAACAACGGCGACGGCCTCACCTTCACCCCGACGGCGTCCGACGCCGGTGCAGGACTGGGACTGTTCCAAAGGCGGCAACGAGTCAGCTGGGGTACGGTGTTTTTCGACTATGACAACGACGGTTGGGAGGACCTTTACGTAGCCAGCGGCCACCTGGACAGCGACCCGTTCACCAATCACCGGCGCCAGCCCAACCTGCTGCTGCGCAACACCGGCAACGCGGCATTCGAGGACGTGTCGTCAATCAGCGGCGCCGACGACCCGGGTGTCGGCCGCGGCGTGGCGTATGCCGACTTCAACAATGACGGTTGCCTGGACTTGTACCTGGCGAATCTGGGCCTGGCCGGGGATAAGCCGCAGGACGCGCGGCTATTCCTGAACGGCTGCGCCTGGGACGCCAACTGGCTTCGCGTCCAAACCGTGGGAACGCTGAGCAACCGCGACGGTATCGGCGCCCGGATCACGGTGGTTGCCGATGGCCGCACGCAGATCAGGGAAATCACGGCCGGCTCCAGCAACAAGAGCCAGAATATGCTGTCCGCTCACTTCGGCCTGGGCGGAGCCGCCAGGGTCGATTCGGTGCAAATCCGCTGGCCCAGCGGGATCGTCCAAACCCTGCATGATGTGTCGCCCAATCAACAACTGACGGTTGTGGAGACTCCCTGAGGCCGCCAAAGAGCGGCAGTCTCCGGGCCGCTGTCTCAATTTTGCGTCCAACGCCTGCCGGATTGCCCGGTTCCCGTGGCGCCGGTGCGTGTGCCCCGGCACCGCTATTGACACCAATTACTCTGCTAGTATAAAGTCCGGCCCACGTTACGAATGACGATCTGCTCACTGCTTGGATTTACGCTACACGAAACAAAAGTAGTAAGAATGACCTGATTTCGTTTTGATAGCCACGAAAAATAGTCGCCAACAGGATATACGCCGCACGATTCCGTATACACAATTACGGAGACCGTCATCCATATTGAAAGACCGACTGAATTCGCAACCAGGTGAAAGAGCCAGGACGATCTTTGGCTTTACTTTCCGGGAATCATGGATGACAAGCGTCTGTGCAAAAGGGCGCGGACGTGACAATCACAGTCTGGAGGTCTGGTATGAACCGCTACGAATCAAGATCCCATCGGCGCTGCTGCTTTTTACCAGCATTGCTGCTCCGACGTTCGTCGCAGCGTGCGGCGGCGCCGAAACCCCGGCTGACAACGCTCAGCCTGCCGCGTTCCCAGTCGGAACCGGCGAGCGCCCCCGGCAGCCGTGGCTCAGGCCACCGCCATGCCCGAGACCCAGAACCAACCCGGTTCCATGGTCGCGGACGAGAAACAGTTGCCCGTACAGAAGATCATCCTCGGCCTGATCACGCCGATTGACGACACCGTCGTGCCGTGGTTGGGTGGCGTTGACTTCGTGTACCAGCACAGTCCCTTCATGGAGTACCTGGTCCAGTTGGACTCCAATACCAGCGAATGGAAGCCGATGCTGGCCAAGACCTGGGAGGTGAACGCCACCGGCGATGTTTGGACCTTTGAGCTGGAACAGGGCGTGCAATTCCACCGCGATTTTGGTGAGTTCACCGCCGCAGACGTGGAGCACAGCTTCCAGGTCAACTGCCAAATTGGTACCCGCGCCAGCTACAAGGGCGGCATCTGTAACGTTGACCACGTGGAGATCCTCGACCCTCACAATATCCGGGTACACACGGTCAACCCGTCGGCGGAATACCTGTTCTACGCCGCTGAGTCCGCCGGCAACATGATATCCAGCAAGGCTCAGTGTGATGCGGCCGGTGGGTTCGATGTCGCCGCCAACCAGGCCAGCGAGGGTTGCACCAACGCGTACTACGAGAGTATGGCCGGTACCGGGCCCTATCAGTATGACGGCCGGGTCGAAGAAGTACACGTCGACTACTCAGTGGCGTTCCCTGACGGCCACTGGCGCCATGACCCGGACTACCCCGAAATGCGGAACACCTGGGTCTTGGAAGAAGCCACCCGCCTGGCGCAATTCCGTGCGGGTGAGACCCACATGACCGAGGTCAACCGTGACCTGGGCGACAGGCTGGTCGAGGAAGGCTTCAAGATCATCCAGAGCACCGGACCCGCCCAACAGACCGCCTTCCGCTTTGGCGGCATGTTCTACGCCGACCCCGAGAACTACGACCCCGACTTCCCCGTAACGGCGCCTGGCGAAATTGGCATCAAGGTTCGCAAAGCTCTGAACAAGGCCGTGGACCGGGAGACCTTCAAGCAGGAGCTTTACAAGGGCCGCGTGTGGGACTCCAAGGTGCATTCCTTCCATCCCGACCTGACGCCGTGGGATACCAAGTGGGACGACGACTGGGAAGAGGAATACGGCTTCGACATTGAGGCCTCCAAGCAACTTCTCATAGAGGCCGGCTACCCCGAAGGGTTCGAGATCATCGTTCCGATGTATCCTTTCCCTGGCGCTCCGGAACTCCCCCAGATCGCCCAATTCATGCAACTGGCGTGGGCCGAGATCGGCGTGACCCTGACCCTGCGGGACGAGGACCGGGCGGCCGTGGTGGGCCGTCGCAACAATAAGGCCAACCACGAAACGGCCGTGGCTACCACGCCCTCATTCAAGGCGCAGGAAGCCCAGATGATGCTGTTCAACACTCCCAAGTCGGACGGCGGCGCTGGTCTTCATGTATGAGACCAAGGAGCTCCAGGACCTGTACCACACGTTGCAGACCACCATGGGTGCCGACGAACGCGCCGTCATCCTGAAGCAGATGGGCGACATCAAGTTCTACGAGCATGAGTGGATACCCCTCTTCTGGGTGCCCATCGAGACCATCGTGGATCCCAAGATCATCTGCGCCTGGCCCTTCCCGGGTTGGGAAGGCGGTGACCTCGGCAGCAACGAGGAAATCGAAGCTCCTCCCTGCTGATCCGTTGCCGTAGCAACGTCGCAACAGCCTGATCTCAACGCGTCGCGATTGCTGGTTGACCAACAATCGCGACGCCCCTCTTACCCATCGCAACCGCTTGGACTCGGCTAGGAGTTAAGGATGCAACGGTACATCGCCCTACGTCTCCTCCAAGCGCTCATGGTCCTGGTGGTAGTGAGCGTGGTGGCCTTCGCATCGGGCCACGCCGGCGGCAATCCGCTGGATGCCATTTTGCCGGACGATGCCGACGCCACTGTCAGGGCAGACCTGGAAGAACTCTGGGGAATCAACGAGCCGTTGCACATCCAGTATTTCACCTACGTCTGGAACGCTGTCCGCGGCGACTTCGGCAACTCGTTCAAATACCCCAGGTTCACCGTAGCCGAACTCATCAAGAATCGTTTTTTGGCTACGATCCAGTTGGCGGGAGCGGGCATACTCGTGGCTGCGCCCGGGATTGCCCATCGGGGTACTGACGGCAACCTACCGGGACACCGTCTTTGACTGGACCGGCAAGGTGGTTGCGCTGCTGGGACAATCCCTGCCCGTATTCTGGCTCGGCATCATCCTGATGTGGATCTTCGCGGTGCAGTTGGACTGGTTCCCAACCTCCGGCAAGGGCGGCTTAAGACACTTGATCCTGCAGCCGTGGCCATCGGATGGTTCCAGGTTGCCGCAATGCTCCGCCTGGTCCGGTCGTCCATGCTGGACGTGCTGGATAGCGAGTACGTGAAACTGGCCCGGATCAAGGGGCTACCGGAGCGGAAGATAATCTGGAAACACTGCTTGCGGAATGCCTCCATCGCCCCGCTGACCTACTTCGCCATCACCCTGGGTTCACTGATGTGGGCTCCGTTTCCATCGAAACGTCTTCCAGTGGCCCGGTTTGGGGTTCCTCCTGTTCAACGCAGCGCGGGTCGAGCGATTACGCTTGGTTGCAAGGCATAATGCTTACCTTCACCACCATCTACATCGTGGCAAACCTGTTGGTGGACATAGCTTACCCTATGCTCGACCCCCGCATACGGTACAACTGATGCCACGAGGATTAAGCGAGGACGACAGCATGGCCGTAAGCAATACCAACACGAAGCCCGCGCCAGTTGCCGGGTATCGGCACCATAAGCGGGAAATATTCCGCTACACGGTATCCGTCATTTGTCCTACTGGTTCGTACTGATCGTGCGTCCATTTTGCCGCATGGATCGCGCCCCTACGAACCGCTGCCGGCGACTTACCAACCGTCTGCGAACCGTGTTGGAGCATTGGTACGGCACCGACAAGATCGGAGGGACGTTCTCACCCGCGTCATTTACGGCGCCAGGGTCCGGTGATTGTGGCCGGCGTAGCCATCGCAATTCGGGGTGGTCGGCACTACTTTCGGCATCGTTTCGCGTTCTACGGGGGCTGTGCGGACAATATCATGATGCGGTTGTGGACATTTCGCGTCCCTGCCATCATCGTGGGGTCGCGATCGTGGTGGCCGCATATGGCGGGGCCAGCTGAAAATATCTGAATGATCGCGGTGCTGGTGTTGAGCCAGTGGTCGCCGCTATGCGCGGCTGGTGAGAGGCGAACGCTGACATCAGGGCGTCAGTGACTACATCTCCGGGTCACGAGGTGGCGGGAGCATCCACCCGCGAATCATGTCCGCTCAGCATCTCCCGATCATCATCAACACCATCGTTGTGCTGGCCCTCTGCAGGTGGTTTCGTCATCGTGCTGGAGGCGACCCTCAGCTTTCTCCGGGGACGCCGGTATCTCCCGGCGACCCGGCATGGGGCTTGATGGTGGCCGACGGGCGTGAGTTTGTGACCGACGCCTGTGGGGTTTCTTCTCCCGCTGGCCATCCTGCTGACGTTCTGTCATGAACCTCTGGGCGACTGGCTCCGCGACAAGCTGGACCCCAAGCAGCGCAACTTGTAATCGTTGGTCCGGCGTTCAGAGTAGGCACCCTGCTGACAGTGCGCCGGGACACTCCACTCAGCCAGTCGGTTGACGGGCGCGGGTGCGATACGCACCCGCGCCGTACTATTGCGCCACGCCACTCGGCTCGTGGGCCGCTAAAGGCTCGCAACCCAGGGCACCGCGCAAACCCCTGGTGAAGCTCACCTACCGGATCACTCTGCGTGGTTGCACCAACCCCCGATGACGGCTAATCTATCGCCAATGAGTGACGTTATCCGTCCGGTTCCGGGTCAACAGTACCGCCGTCTGCGGCTCGTGCGGGGCGGAAGGCCAAACGCCGGGGCAACCGTGCCAGAATGCCAGCGGACCATCGTCAGCCTCCCGGAATGGGCGGAACCGCCTCCGGGTGGTCGAAAATGGCTGTCCAGCGGCGCCTGATCCGAACCGCGGTGACAGTGGTCGTACTGGCGTTTCTGGCCGTGGCTGGTACTATCCCTTTTTCCCCAATCCAATCACGCTGCTGCTGCATCTCCCAGCACCAAGCTCAGCTCGACATCGCTCCCGGGCCAGGGTCATGGTCGGCCGGGACCTCCAATCACCGGCACATACCCGCCGTGGACAGCCAGCCGGAGGGCCGGATCATCTGGTCGCGCGACCTGGGTACACCGACCCGAGGCGCCCCGTTGGTGCACGACGGAATCGTTTACGTCGGCGGGTTTTTCAAGATCACCGCCCTGGACGCGACAACCGGCCAGGAGCTATGGGAAGTGACCATCCCCAGCCCGCTGGACCACTCGATGGCGATCGCCGGTGACCTGATCTACGCGGGCCTGACCGACCACCGGGTCGTCGCGCTGGACCGAAACACGCGCCAGTTCCGTTGGTCGTACAAGACCGAGGGGCCCATCGCGTCGTCGCCGGTGGTAGCGGACGGCGTCGTTTACGTCGGCTCCGGCGACAGCTCACTTTACGCTCTGGACGCAGCCAACGGCGATGTTTTGTGGCGGGAAAAAATAGTGGGCGAGGTCCGGTCTGCGCCGGCCGTGGACGACGGGCTGGTGTACGCCGCGGACAACCTCGGCAACCTCTACGTATTTGACGCCCGGACCGGCCAAAGCAAGCTGCGCTTCCGCACCGAGGGCAACACCAGGGCATCCCCGGTGTTGGCCAACGGCTTGGCTTATTTCCCCGCCGGCGGGCGGTTGTACGCGGTTGACGCCCGGGCCCGGGAGATCGCCGGCGAGTACCAGTTCAAGCGGGTCTGGGGACAGTTCAGGTATTGGAAGATTCCAGGAATACCGCGTCCGCCGGTGCAAAAGGGCGGCAGGTGGATTCTTGACCCCGATTTCGACGCCCGCACCCGCACCACGACGGGGTTGGTGGCCACGCCATCGGTGACGGAAGATTCCCTGTACGTGGGGAGTTTCCACGGCACCCTCTACGCCGCGGACGCGAACTCCGGCAAGGAGACCTGGCGGTTTGCCGCCGACGGAGCGTTATACGGGTCGCCTGTGGTGCTCGGCGACCGGGTCTATTTCGGCACCGAAGCCGGAAGCTTCTACGCCCTGCGCCGCTCGGACGGAGACCTGGTCTGGAGACTCCCCCTGGAAGCCCCGGCAGACATATCCCCGGTGTACGCGGACGGTCGCTTCTACGTCAGGACCAACGACGGCGCACTCCACGCCATAGAGTGACCGTACCACCAAGCCGCGCGGCAACGCCCGGGCCAGCCCCAGGCCTCGTTCCCAGGAACGACCGCATTCGTAGCCGGGCGCTAACGCCCCTGTTTAACGACTCTCTTTGATGAAGTCGGCCGCCCGCTCGGCCATCATGATGATCGTGGCGTTGGTGTTGGCGCGGACTATGTCCGGCATCACGGCCGCGTCCACCACCCGAAGACTCTGCATGCCGTGCACGCTGCAATACTGGTCCACCACGGCCAACGGATCCGCTCCCGGACCCATCTTGCAGGTGACCGAAGTATGACCGGCGATGCCGGCGCTCTTTTGCAGCCAGGCGTCCAGCGAATCGTCGTCCGCCAGGTCGGCATCAGAGGGTGACAGGCGTTCGGCCAAAAGGTCAGCGAAGGCCGGTGCTCAAAATCTGTACGGTGCGGCGTACGGCGTCACGGAAACGGGCGGTATCCCTGGGATCGGTGAGAAACCGGAATCCAGGTCCGGTTTGCACCGATACGTCCGCGGAGGCAAGGGTCAGCCGCCCTCACTGTAGGGGTATTCCAGCCGCATCCGACACGATGTTGGGCGCCTCCGGCTCTCGGGGTATGACGTGTGTGGCTGGACCTGGATATCGTGTGCGCGCGAATGATCCTGAGCGTGAACCGCCAAGTCCCACCTGGTTTCGGGGCGCGTCGGAAGCCGGATGATGTTCGGGCTGGGAGCGGAACACAATGGACACCGATGGGTGGTTCTTCATGCTTCGACCTACCCCGGGAAGGTCGTGGACCGGCGCGATACCCAACGGGCGCAACTGCTCAGGATCGCCAACCCCCGACAGCAGCAGCAGTTGCGGCGAGGCGATTGCGCCGGCGCTGAGGACAATCTCGTCGCCATCAAGCACGAACGTCTCTCCCCCGCTGTCCACCTCCACTCCGGTCGCGCGCTTGCCCTGAAACACGATGCGACGCGCCAGCACATCGGCCCGGATGGTCAGGTTCAGCCGGTGACGACAGGCGTCGAGATAGGTGATGGCTGTGCTCATCCGCACGCCGCCCGGATTGTTCAGCGGCATTGCGCCGACCCCGGTGGCCTCGGGGTGGTTCATGTCGGGGCTGTCAGGGAAGCCGGCGTCCAGGCACGCCCGATAGAACGCCGCTTGCAGGGGCAGCCAAGTGTCTTGGGGATGGCGCCAAACCGGAATCGGTCCGTCAGAGCCGTGAAAGTCGTCCCGTATGTCGGCGTCGTTCTCCAGCCTGCGGAAGTAGGGCAGCGTGTTCCGGTAGCTCCACTCATCGTTGCCGACGGCGGCCCATCCGTCAAAATCCTCCGGCGCCGCGCAACAGGATCTGATGTTGATGGCGCTGCTCCCTCCGGTAACCTTGCCCCGCGCCACGTGCAGCGACCGCCCCTGCTGCTCAGTGGACTTGCCAACCAGGGACCAGTTGTGCGCGGCGCCCGCTTCGGACGCGGCCTGGTTCATGTCATATTTCAATTCCTGGGGCAGCCGCTCCGGGTCGGGATAGTCCGGCCCGGCCTCCAGCAACAGCACTGACCGGCTGGGATCTTCCGACAGCCGGTTGGCCAGCACGCAGCCCGCCGATCCTGCCCCCACAATGATGACGTCGTATTTCATGCCGTCTCGCCCTCGCGTTACGTTTCGATGCGATATGCCCGCACTGCCGTGTCGTGGAACAGATTCGACCGTTCGTCCCCGCTGTAGCCACGGGAAAGCCGCTTGAACGCGTTGTACATCACGTTAAACGAATTCGCGCTATTTTCGCGCTTGGCAGCCGCCGGCGCAAGACCTGGAAAAATCGCGGAAACCCGTTTCATCAGGGAAACTCGCTCAGTCCGCTCGATCTCTAAACGCTGTTATGCAAATCGCAATAGCCTGCTCGGTTATTCACAATTCGGCCTGCAATCATAATAAAGGCCGCCGGTTTGCTTGCACGCCATTTGCAGCGCTGGGGAAGCCTGAGCACAGCGACTAGTATTACAACGACGGTTCGTTTGCAAGGTCTCTTGGGAATCCCCTCCCGGCTATAGGCCAACTTGCGCGGCGGCTTCGCGCCTGACCGTTCTACAATACAATTTCCGCTCGCGAGTCACCCTATTTGGTGAACCGTCTTTGTAATATTAGGATACCCACTGACGAACTGAGCGTCCGATCATGCATCGAACCGCATCGCGGGGGCATTTCAGGAGGAAATTCAATGTCTGCTGAGTACAGACAACGCCACATGAGAGTGATTGAGTTGAACGAAAACGACGTTGCATCTCAGATACGAATGAACCATGGTCGTGAGCTTGAAGTTGTCGATGCCGCCCTCGATCAGATTCTCCAAGGCTTAGATGCTTTCGCCTATGTGAAGCAACGACCAGATAGCCGACTGGAAGATGCCCAAATGTTCCTTGCCGTGAGAAGTTTCAATTCACTGCACATTGCGAGACAGTTATTGGAACGCGGCTACTACCAGCAGGCGTTGGCACTGGTACGGATGGCCATGGAGGACCAGCTTGTCGCGGAAGACGCAGAAACCCATCCTCCAACGTTGGACGCGCTACTCGATGATAAAGGATCTATCAGCAGTGGAGACCTGACCTATGGCAAGATGGCTGAACGAATTTCACCCGAAGCCAAAAAAGCGTGGGATGAGAAATACGGAGACCTCAGCGAAAGAGCCGCACACCCACGGCGTCTAAGCCTGTTGGCACTCACAACTGTACGGCGGACTGTACGCTCTGGTGGTCACTACGATGAAGTACAAGTGAAGGCGACGTTCCTCTATCTCCTAGAGCAACTTGGGCAGGTGCTACGTACAGTTGGTCTCCTGACAGCGAATGTAGGAAGCCCTTGGGTTGAAGGAGCTAGGCCGGCACTCAGGGATATGACGGCTCTCTATCGAGAAATAGCTGAGTGGTTTGAACGGCAATTACAGGTGGATTGAACACGTACGCCTAGCATTACAACGACGGTTGGTTTGAAAGAGCTCTTGGGAATCCCTTCCCGGCTATAGTCCAGCTTGCACGACATCTTCGCGCCCGATCGTTCCCCAATACAATTTCCGCTCACGAGTCACGCTATTTGATGAAGCGTCGTTGTAATACTAGCAGCCTGTCCGAGAAACACGTTTGGTGATTTGTTGGGGGTATGATGGGGCGAGCATCAAAATGGTGGAGCCGATGATGAGCAAGACCTATCTGCCCTACGACCCAGACCAGCAGTTGCTGCTGCCAGCGGCGTTGCAAGCGTGGCTGCCATCGGACCATTTGGTCTATTTCATCTCCGACGTTGTGGAGCAGTTGGACCTGTCGGACATCATGGCCCGCTATGAGCGAGAGCGGCGTGGCGGGCCTCCCTATCATCCGAGGATGATGGTGAAGGTGCTGCTGTATGGCTACTGCGTCGGAGTGTCGTCATCGAGAAGGATTGCCACCAGGCTCCACGAGGACATTGGCTTCCGGGTGCTGGCGGCGAACAGCGCCCCTGATTTCCGCACCATCTCGGACTTTCGCAAGGATCATCTGGAGGCGCTATCGGGGTTGTTCCTGCAGGTACTGAAGTTGTGCCAGCGATGGGGGCTGGTGAAGTTGGGCCATGTGGCGTTGGACGGCACCAAGGTGAAAGCCAACGCATCGAAGCACAAGGCGATGAGTTATCGACGGATGAAGGAGAGGGAAGCGCGGTTGCAGGCGGAGGTGGCTGAGTTGCTGAAGCGAGCCCAGGAGGTTGACGACGAAGAGGATCGCCGCTACGGCAAGGACCAGCGGGGTGATGAGTTGCCGGAGGAGTTGGCCTTTCGGGAGAGTCGGTTGCAGAAGATCAGAGAAGCCATGGCCGCATTGGAAGCGGAGGCTCGGGCGGCGGCGGAACAGGCGGCAGAGGAAGGCAAGAATCATCCTGGTGTGCCCGATGACAAGACCCAGCGCAACTTCACCGATGCCGAGTCTCACATCATGCCCGGGCCGGGCGGTCGGGACTTCTTGCAGGCGTACAACTGTCAGGCGGTGGTGGACCATGAACACCAGGTGATCGTGGCGGCGCAGGCCACCGACCAGGCATCGGACAAGCAACAGGCCGTGGTGATGGTAGAGGAGGCCATCGACAACACCGGCGCGATACCCAAGGAGGTATCCGCTGACGCGGGTTACTACTCGGCCAAGGCAGTTGAGGAACTCTACGCGCTGGGTACGGACCCCTATGTTGCGCCGGAGAAAACCCGCCACGGCCGGGTGCTGCCGCCCGCGCCCAGAGGACGGATACCCAAACAGCTGTCGCCCAAGGACCGGATGCGGCGGAAGTTGCTGACGAAAAAGGGTCGGGAACGGTACGCCCTGCGGATGGCGACGGTGGAGCCGGTCTTCGGCCAGATCAAGCAGGGTCGGGGTTCCGACAATTCCTGCTGCGGGGACTGGAGAAGGTGAAAGGAGAGTGGTCGCTGATCTGCACCGGCCACAACCTGCTCAAGCTGTTCCGCTTTGGGGCCGGGTCCTCTGCAAAAGGGTTCGCCGCATAGTTGGCGAAGCCAGTTTCGGTCATCAGCAGCACACCGTTGGCCAAATATTTGGGGCATCAGCGCCGTTGACCGGAAATCATAGTCGTCGCCATCTGATCTCGGCTAATCCGCACAGCCCGTTAGCATTCCTCAGACGGGCTGCTAGCGGATCCCCGAAGGGAATTTGCTTGTGCGTTGCTCGCCGGCGACTACCCGCCGGGCTTCGTGAAAAGCCCCTTCACGGTCTATCCCCGCGCGTGCGGGGGGAACCGGTAGCGGATTATGGACGGATTCAAGGGCTCCAGTTTGTCCAAGAACCTTTCGACGTCGCGCAGTCCGCGCTCCACTCGGCCTGCGCCGTACCAGTCCTCATAGAAGTTAGTGTGTAGACCGCCAGCGAGTTCGAAAAGCCGGTCGATGTCATCATCGCCGGCTTCAGCGGCGAGAGTGGACACCACGTCGTACAGCAGCGCATGGCCGCGGTGGTGCACCCCTCGCTGTTCCGCGATGGCCTTGACCATCTGTGCCGCGGCGCCCCACCCCTTCTCGGAGGCCTGACGCACGTCGCCGCGGCGAGCTCTACCCGGCTCTGGGCCAGGAGTTCGCGGCTGTCGTTCCGCGTACTTCTGAGTTGCCATGGATTCCTCATCTTCGTCGAGCAGTCTCCCAGCGCCAGTCACTAGAGCTTTTGGCTGTCCCAGCATAAGAATAGCACGTCAGAAACCAAGAGCCGTTGCGCCGGCGCCCGACGCGATTCTGAGCACAGCGACCGCAGATCGCGCCACCCGGCAACCGCCCTATCGATTGCTCTCATCTCCAGGGTCGTCCAGATTCAACCGCTCTTCCAGTCTTTCCAGGGTCTCCCGAGTTGCTCGCAGTTCACGCGCCAGGTCCCTGCCGCGATACTGGCGCGCTTTCTTCCGTCACGCGCTCCCGCTTCGTTTCGTCCAGGCTGTTGATGATGATGGCGATGAACAGGTTGATTACCACGAACGTGCCCAGCACCACGAAACTCACGAAATACACCCAGGCGAAAGAATGGCGTTCCATCGCTGTGTCCATAACTTCAGTCCAGCCATCCAACGTGATGATATTGAACAGGGTGAGGAGGGACACCGCCAGGGTGCCCCAGTGTTCGGGATCATGCTCGTGGAAGAGATGGAACCCCATGATGGCGTAGATGTACACCACGATGCTCATCAGCATGATCACGTGGCCCACGCTGGGAATGGAGCGCACCAGCGCCGCCACAATGAGCCGCAGGTCGCGGATCGCCGAGATCAGGCGCACCACGCGCAGCAGCCGCGCCAACCGGGCAATCATCGCAAACTGGCCCGTGGCCGGTATCAGGGCAAAGACGATAACCGAAAAATCGAAGACGTTCCAACCGTCGCGGAAATAGCGCAGCATACTCGGCCAGAGCGCGAACATCTTGAGAATGGCTTCGACGATGAACACTCCCAGGGCGATCCGGTTCCCAACTCCAGCCAGGGTCCGTAGACGCCGGCAATGCTGCTGAAGTTTCCAGCCCCAACAGGACCCCGTTGCCGATGATGACGGCGATTATGAAATATTCGAACCAGTCGGAGTTGACCAGGCCTGCGGAATGTTTGACCAGTTGATTCATGAGACCGCGCCACAGCGTTGAAAGTCGCGCCCATTTTACGTCAGTTAATCCCCGTCTCCCCGACTGCGTGCGACACTGCCAACGTCATTGCGAGCGCAGCACGGCAATCCCGCCGCCACCGCAAAGACATCCCGCCCCTCTGTCATTGCGAGCGCAGCACGGCAATCCCGTCACCACCCCCAACCGACCACCCCCGCACCCACGTCGTCATCGCGAGCCCACCCACCCCACTGTCATCGCGACACTGCCAATTGTCATTGCGAGCGCAGCGTGGCAATCTCGTCCGCCGCAGCAAGGCCCGCCCGCAACGCGCGAGCAACACACCCCCGCTTGACACAACGAACATGCGTTCCTATACTATCCTATCACGTGAAATATCAGCAAACCGCCAGAGGTCCGAAGGGTCGTTCGCGGCCAACCCGTCAGAACCCAAATCGCAAACCCTGTCCCGACGACCATCGCCCGCCCGTTTCTCAGCGGCGTGGTCATCTCGGTGACACAGCGATAATCCACTCGCTGCGTGCTGCACGACCCTCGGGTCGTTCCACGGTTTCAGTGGTTAAAATCCTTGCGTAACCCCCGGCCGCGGGGCTGACACCGACCCTGAACCCTCTGGCAAAGCTGAACCAACCAACAACCGAAGCAACCAGTAGCGAGGCAGCAATCAACCGAGACAACCCTGGGAGAGACCCAATGGGAACAGTGAAGTCACCATCGGAGTCGGAGACCCACAAGGACGGCGGTTCGAAGAACTCGAGGTCGTCGTGGACACGAGCTCACCTACACGGCATTGCCGGAGCAATGCTTAGGAGGCTCGGCGTGCCAATCCAAAGGTCACTCCCCTCCGAGACGGCCGACGGCAGGATCGTCCCGGTCGACGTCGGCCAAACCAACATCAGGCTGGAGGAGTTGGAGTTCCAAACTCCGGTCATATTTGCGGAAGAACACGAGCCCAGCCTCTTGGGCGTAGTATCCCTCGAACAAGCCGCCCTTGCCGTCGACCCTCTCGCGGGAAGACTGATACCTACCAATCTCTACGGCTCTAATCGACGAAGCGAAAGTCCGGATCTGCCGTAACCGGCCATGTGTCCCCAATAGCAAAGCCGGGGGCAGAACAATTTTTGTGCAAACGCCCCACCAAACCCCCATAGGAGCCGGCGCCCTTGCACGCAGCCCACCACCTGGACCGCAGTCAACTCTACCTCGGCTACATCACCGGTGACGTCCGGGCCGGCGACTACCACCGGGCCGCCCGCGCCATTCACCGCGCGGCCAGCCATGTCGCCACCGCCGCCGTCCACACCCACCAGGACAGCTACAGCTGGCGCCGTATGACCACCGTGCTGGGCGGCTTCGTGCGCGGCTGCCAGATCCGACTATCGACACCTGCGCACCTTCCGGGAGGTGTACCGCCTGCCCGCGACGCTTGCCGAGGCCAACGGCGATGAAACCGCCATCCGCGCCCTGTTGCGCCGCGCCACGCCGTCGCGTCGAGCGTCTGCGTCGGGCCGTGGCGCTGGCCATCGCCCTGGATCCCAACCCGCTCAGCCTCGCGGACGTCCGGGCCCTCCGGGCAGCCGGCAAGCTCCCCTCCGGCGCGAGCCTCAGCCCCCACCCATGACCACCATGGGCCAGTACCGTCGCGCCCTCGGCCTCCACGTCCCCAGCGGAACCGAGGACCACCCCATCCACTCCCCTTGCTGCCCCATCCGTTGACCCCCATCCACCCCTGTCATCGCCAGCGACCCCCTGTCATCGCGAGCGTAGCGCGGCGATCCGTCGCCGAAACGCGCTCCGTTCCCGCGAATCCGCTGAAAGGCCCTCCCTTGTCACCTCGAAAACTACGCGACACGGCAACCTCTCCGCCGGCACCGCCTTCAACCGTCGCCGCCACAACCGCTGGCGCGTCATACGCGACCCCGACCGTCGCCGGAGCATGGCCAATCAGAGCATGGCCAATCAAAGTATGGCCAATCGGAGCATGCCCCACCGGCCGGTTCGCCATCCCGACCACAGGAACACGATGAAGATCAGCAACGCCATGGCGACAACCACCGCCAGCGCCATACAACCGAACCGCGCCATCCCTAGGCCGGAATAACCGGTAGCCTGACCCTCGACGGATACTGCCCATTGTGCATGATGGTCTGCAACGCTGGCACGCATCTGTGGCCGACCACGGGTCACCGCCCGTGTTGAAGTTCCGGTCGAACCTCGGGAAGTTGCTGCTGCTGATCTCCAATCGGAGCCGGTGCCCCGCCTTGAACACGTTGCTCGTCGCCACCAGGTCTATCGTGTACTCCTCAACCGCGCCCGGCGTCACCGGCACCGCCGCGTCCGTTCCTTTCCGGTACCGGCCTCGCATGATGCCGTCCACCAGGCTCCGCGCCGCGCCGCACGGTTCCACGTCCACCAGCTTCGCGGTGAAGTCCGTATCCGCCCCGCTGGTCGCCGCAAACAGCGTCACCGTCAGCGGGCCGGTTACCTCCAGTCCGACGACAGCGGCGGCGTGGTGTAGCACAACACGTCGTTCCGCGCCTCGATGTCCTGCTGGTCGTAGGCGCCACCCGGCACGAACGATGCCCCGCAGCACAGGGCCCCGCCCCGCGTTGGCGCCGGATTCCGCGGGTCGTACAGAAACACATCCGCCGCCTCGTCCTCCGGCGCGTCGACCGACAGCCCGCCGTCTCCCGACGCCGTGTTGGCCTTGCCCTCGCTGTGCAGGTAGTAGTCGGTGTACTGCGTCCGCGCCAGCGGCCACTCCTGCTCGCTGCGCCACTCGTTCGCGCCCATCACGAAGATCCGCACCGGTGCGTCGCTGTTGGCCCCGTTCTCCTCGCCCTTCAGCCAGTGGTCGAACCACCGCAGCTGGACCCCGTCCGTGTCGATGGCCCCTCCGGCCGCGCCCAAACCGAAGAAGAACTCGCCGGAGGTCTCGCCGAACGGCCCGTGATGCCACGGACCCACGATCAGCCGCTGCCCATCCCTCGTCGTGGCGTTCTCCGCCTGCTTCCGCATCCCCACGAAGTTTCGCAGCGTGCCCAGCAGGAAGATGTCGTGCCAGCCGCCCATGTGCAGCGCCGGCGTGGTGATGTGCGGATAGTGGTCCTCGATCCGCCAACGCTTCCAGTATTCGTCGCTGCTTGAGTGCCGGATCCAGTCGTAGAAGTACCCCGCCAGCGGCTCCTTCAGGTGCGGCATTTCCACGATGGGCTGGTGCCGGAACGCGCAATCCAGCTCGTTGAACGCCGCCAGCAGGCCTTCCCGGGTTCCGTCCGGCACGTCGTGGCGGCTGCTGATCGCGCCCATGTTCGCCATGGTCAGCTGCCGCATCGTCCACGACAGCGCGAAGCCCCAGGCCAGGCGCGCCGCCCTGGTACGTCCAGCCTTCGTAGTAGTCCGACGCCGTGATCCCGGGCGAGATGCACGTCAGCGCCGGCGGGTTGGTGATGGCGCACAGCCACTGCGTCGCCCCCACGTACGACCGGCCGAACATCCCGACTTTGCCCGTGCTCCACGGCTGCTCCGCGCACCAGGCCACCGTGTCATACCCGTCGTTCGGCTCGTCCAGGAATGGGTAGAACTCGCCCTCCGACGCATACCGGCCCCGCGTGTCCTGGATCACCACCGCGTACCCGTGGGAGGCCGCCCGCAGCACGTCCAAGCCGCCACCCACTCCTTGGAACTTGTCGTATGGCGTCCTCTGCAGCAGCACCGGCAGCGGATCCGCCACGTCCGGGCGGTACACGTCGGCATACAGCGTGACGCCGTCCCGCATCCTGACCGGGCACGCCGAATTCGCTGCGGAGCGCGGTATGAGGCCCATCAATTCTGCTGGCATAAACGTCACCTCCCGTTTTGGCGACATTATACACAGCCCAACCGCACACCCACCCATCCGCCATCGCGGACACCCCAACTGTCATTGCGAGCGCAGCGCGGCAATCCCGTCGCCGTAGCAGCCGGCCTCGTCAGGGCCCGGCATCGAACGATGAACCAGCGGGCATTCCCGCCCCTACTGCGTCCTGAACTGCGGCGCCATCAACCCGACCTGCAGCGAAGGCGGCAGGTTGTTCCGCGTCACCTGCATCCGGCCCTGGGCCTGCAGGCTCCCCTCGGCCACGCCCATCTCCCGCAGGAACGCCTCCGGCCCTTCCGGCTCCACCGCCGAGGGCTCCCGCTCCGCCCGGTAGTGCATGGGGATCAGCCACTTCGCGTCCAGTTGCTGCGCCGTCTGGTTGATGGCCCGGTACGACAGCAGGTTGTGGTCCGACCCGCCCGCCGGCGCCAGTACCACCTCCGCCGGCCCGATCAGGTCGATCTGTTGCGCCGTCAGCGGCTGCGTGATGTTCCCCAGGTGACACACGTTGATACCGTCCAGGGCAATGGCGAACGCCACGTTTCGCTTTCTGCGCGGCGTCCCCTCGGGCAGCGGGGTCATCACCGCCCGGATGGTGATCCCTTGAAACTCGTACTCGCCGGGCGTGTCGAACACCCGTCGCTGGCCGCCAATCTCGCCCGCGCTGTTGTGCATCAGGTCGTCGTGGCTCACCGTAACCCCTACCGCGTCCACCGTCTGCCGGGGGTCCATCTGCACCCCCAAACCGCCCACGCCGGAGGCATACGGGTCGGTGATGATCGACAGCCCCGCGCTTGTCGAACGCAGCCTGAAGCAGGCATGGCCCAGCCAGTAAATGTCCATCGATTTCTACGCCTACTCGGCGCCCGTATCGGGTTTCGCCGCGAACCGGTCCAGCAGCGCCCATCCGGACGGCACCGCCAGGCTCGCCGCCATGAGCTTCACCAGGTCACCGGCGATGAATGGCAACAGCCCGCACTGCCACACATCCGCGCAGGCCCAGGCCTCCGCCACGTTCGCCGGCAGGAACAGGTTGAGTTGGATCAGCCCTGGCACGTAAAGCGCCGCATTGCCCAGCAGCATGGCGGCCAGGATCCACGGCCGCCGGTTCCATCCTCGTTGGCACAGCCAGCCCACCAACGCCGCCGCGGGTATGAACCCGACGATGTATCCGCCCGACGACAGCATCCAGAACCAGCCCGACGCGCCTCCCGCGAAGAACGGCAGAAACGACCCCTCCACGGCGTAGAGCGCCAACGCCAGCCCGCCGCGCCAGCCCCCCAGCATCGCGCCCACCAGCAGCACGGCGAACGTCTGCCCCGTGATCGGTACCGGGGTGAACCCCAGCGGTATCTTGATCTGCGCGAAAAGCGCCACCACCAGGCTGCCGGCAACTACCAGCGCTATGTCCCTGGCGATACGGCGCGCGCCAGCCGACTCGGGCAGGATCAGGTCCGCCAGCGTGCCCGGCAGACGCGGGGATGGTATGGGAACTGCGGTTCGCGTTTGCATTGCCCCAATATCCTACCACTCGCCCCACGCGCGTCAAACCGAACGGTTTGAACCGCCTCGATCCATTTTGCCGCGCCCGCGACTGTATCAAGAGTCTTGTGCCGTTGTCGCAGATGCCGGCGCGTCCGCGAGCTATGTGTCCGGCCGGGTGATCGCATTCCAACTGTGATTGCCCTGGTGTGTCCGGCGTTAGTGGTACACCATGTGAAATGTCCGGCATATAATTGCGGTTGTTCTCAGGGTCGTTAGGTTTTCCTGAACGTCATGCCCTGAAACGTGAATGTTATTGTGCGCGAAGCGTGGCAATCTCGTCGCCCCAGCGCGAGCTCTCGCTAGCAGCGGCTGCATCGCCTCGTTGCTGCCGTGCCTTCTTCCATTCCCGACGGCGACAATCGAATAACCCTGGTTGTTCCACACCCTGACTGAGACATATAAAAGGCGATGAAACGATGAGATTTCTGATCAATCGATGGCGTCAAATCGGCACACGTCCTCTACTTGGCGCTCGTCTTCGCGGTGATTCTCACCCTCCTGTCCAGTGCCGTCGGCATCTACTATTTTGAGCGCAGCGGCGACCTCAGTTACCGGATCCGTTCCGAGTCCGCCCCTGCCGTCGACGCCGCCTGGGCCGCGGCGCTGTCCGCCGAGAAACTGCGGTCATACGGCCGCGAAGTTATCGCCGGTTCGGGCTCCGCCGCTCCCGCTCCCGCCCCGGCCCAGGCGGATGTGGGAGACATCCTGACCGAATTGGATGCGTCGCTGAGCCGGTTGGTTGCGCTGAAGGACCTGGAATCCCTGGCCCTGGCCGTCCAGGACTCCGCGTATGAAATGGCTGGCATTTCCGATGCCTGGCGGGCGGCGACCAGGCATCGGAAATGCCAGCCCTGGTGGCCGAGTTCGATCAAAGTAGCAACGCTCTTGATGATATCGTCGGCCTCCTCGTGGACGGAGCCGGCCAGTACGCCGACGCAAACCTCGCCTCAACCGTGGGCAGCTTCGACCAGGGACGAGTATTGCTGGCAACCATCTGCGTGATCAGCGTGGTGGCCGCCACCCTGACGGCGTGGGTGTGGGTGGGCAACGGTGTCTTGCGCCGCCTCTCCCGCGTGTCGGACCGGATGCGCAGCATGGCCCAGGGAGACTTGGAGGCCCCGGTGCCCGAGGTCGGTCGCGACGAGATCGGCGAACTTGCCCGCGCCCTCGAGGTCTTCCGGCAGCACGCCCTCGAGGTGCAGCGCCTCAACCTGGTGGAGCGGCTCTACGAAGAGTTGCGGGAGGCGAACGACGAGCTCCAGACCATGCAGGCGCGGTTGGTGGCGCAGGAGAAATTGGCCGCGCTTGGCGAATTGGTCTCGGGCGTAGCCCACGAGATCAGCAACCCGCTGAACTTCGTGACGAACTTCAGCCAGGGAGCCACGGAACTCCACGGTGAACTCACGGCAATGTTGGATACCTACCGCGACGGTATGAAGTCTGAGGATGTCGCCTTGCTGGATGACATCACCAATGAAATGAGCGATAGCCTGGGTCGGGTGATCACCAATGGAGGCCGGGCCCTCGCCATCGTCGAACGGATGCAGGGCTTGAGTGTCGACACCAGGGCCCCCCAGACAGGCGAACCTGAACGCGGAGTTGCAGGACGCCGTCGTGTCAGCCTGCGAGGGTTACGATGTTGCTCCCGCGTTCGACCTCGACGACAACATCGGCTCGATGCCGATCGTCGTCGAAGAGTTCAGGGAATCGGTGGGCAATCTGGTCACCAACGCCTGCTACGCGATGAACCTGAAGAAGGCGGAGTTGGGTGACGATTTTGAGCCCGCCTTGTCGGTATCGAGCCGCCTGGTGGACGATGTGGTCGAAATCAAGGTGAGGGACAACGGGCCAGGTATCGCCGATGACCTGCGGGACCGCATCTTCACCACCCAGGAGGGCGTGATGGGCGCCGGCCTTGGCCTGACCATCGCAGCCGATGCGGCGCGTCGGACCGGCGGAGACCTGACGGTCAATACGGTGTACGGCGACTACGCCGAATTCCTGATGACAGTGCCGGTACACGAAACCACGGCAGTGGACGTCAACGATCCGGATGACGATGATGACGATGCCTGGTGTTAGGTTTCTTTTCACGCCACTGGGCGAATGTCGGAGCGGTCTGGGCGCGTCACCTCCAGTCATGTCCGGAACCGGCGTGCAGCGCTAGGTCCGCCCGCAGCGGCCAGGCCCGTTCCGCCATCACGTTGAGCGTGTTGTCCCGGCGAGAAATCTCGCCTTCAATGACGACCAGCGGCCGTCGCAACACGTGCTTGAGCGTCTCCCAGCGTTGCTCCCAAACGGCCACCGGTATCAACCCGAATTCGTCCTCCAGGGTGAGGAACACCGCCCTCGCCAGGGGGCGCTGCCGCCTGACTACCCTGCCCGCCACTCGGACCACGTCACCTTCGCAGCAACTCTGCAGGGTATCGCTGCTATGCACTCCTCTCAGTTCATGGCGCGCAGTTCCATGATGTGACCATCCGGGCAGAGCCCCATCATGTCGTATTCGTCCAGCATTATCGCCGACCGGTCCTTCGCAACCACCCGCTGCCGGCGCCTCGGCTACCGCCATCGGCAACGCCAACTGGCCGCGGCGCGCGTCCGGCACGTAGCCGGCTCCTATCTGCCCACAGCGCGCGTCCCCCGGTCGGTGCAATCCGTCAGGCGGTCCATTGCGCCGGCGCGCGCCAGGTTCTCCAATGCCTGTGCGCGGCAGGCCCGAGCGCGCCAACACGTCCGCCAGGCTTCCGAATTCGTCCGGCGTCACGCTGCGTGCAGCAGGATCTCTCCCAGGCGCCGGTCCACGCCCTTCACAAAGGTCAGCCCCAGCCGCAGCGTGCGCGCTCGCCTTCAGCAGTGCTCAGCAGCTGGGAACGATTGATGTCGGGATGGGGCCACCCGCCAGGTTGATCCGGCGAGCGTCCTGTTTCAGCGTGTCCAGGTCCCAGAACCCCATGGGCTGCTCGTTGAAGAGCCCGACGTAGAACTCCAGCGGGGTAATGACGGCGCAGCCAGGCCATCTGATAGGCGGTGAAAGCGAAAGCCAGCGCATGGCCCTCGGGAAACATGTAGTGGGGATTGAACTTCCCGAAAATCGCACTCGGCCGCCTTTTTCGGGTACGTCGCGCTCACGCGCACCCTGCAGGACCGTTGCCGATACTCCGCCACCAGGGCGCTGCCGTTGCGGCGTCCAAAACGCGCGTCGCATCCGGTCCGCGTCAGCGGCGGTGAAAACGCCCCACGTCCATGCCCAGCTGCACCACCTGGTCCTGAACATTATCACGACGCCCAACGACCGCTCCAGGCCGCTCGCTCCAGGGGATGAGCATAGTCCCAGGCGAACCCCTTGCGCCGGCGCAGGAACTCCGCCACGCCGTCATGCGCTCCTACGCCAGGGCGTACCGCGGCGATTCCAAAGCCAGTTCGTAGATGTCCTCCGGATGCATCCGCACGATGGTCTGCATCTGCGCCGCCGACTCCACCTGGAACACTCCCACCGTGTCGCCCCGCCCCAGGTCGTCGAAAACATCTTTCTCCCGGTAGTCGATCCGACTCAGGTCCGGCTCAACGCCGGTGCGGTTCCGGACCAGCCGTACCGCCTGCTGCAATTGGGACTAGAGCTCCCAGCGCCAACAGATCAATCTTCACCATGCCGGCGTCATCCACGCTCTCCTTGTC
Organism: Geodia barretti; assembly: GCA_030341885.1. NCBI lineage: Eukaryota > Metazoa > Porifera > Demospongiae > Tetractinellida > Geodiidae > Geodia > Geodia barretti. Next base: position 49,247 of record CASHTH010000378.1, read on the forward strand.
CCACTGCCCGATATAGCGTCCCGCTATGGCGGCCGGCTGCACCGGCATAAAGTCCGTGAGGGCGGTGGAGCTCAGCAGCATTCCTCCCGGGTGCTGTGCCACACCCTTGGGAAAACCCTGGAGGCTGTCAGCCAGCGCGAAAAGACGGTCCCAACCCGGTCGTTTCACCAGTTCCGCGTAGCCCGGCAGCTGTGGGGCAGTTCCCATACGGAGTTGGAATCCACCCGTCGGGCCAGCGCGCCCACCTCATCAGGCGGCAATCCCAGGGCTTTCCCCAGGCCCCGTATCACTCCTCGCGCTTTGTACGTGGGGAACATTCCCGTCAACACGGCATGGTCCCAACCCCACTCCTCGATAATTCTCAGTATGAGACGCTCACGTATATCCCGGGGAAAGTCCAGGTCAATATCCGGCATCGATGTGCTCTCGGACGACAGGAAACGGTCCAGGGCCAGGCCGTAATCCAGCGGGTCAACGTGTGACAGCCCGATCAGATACCCCACCAGCATTGACACCGAGGAGCCACGTCCTCGTCCTGGAGGGAGCCACTCCAGCGGCGTTTCCTGGTGTCCCCATCCCAGTTCCAGCATGACTTCGCGCGCCAGTTCCACCACTCGGTGGTAGACCAGGAAGAACCCGGCCAAACCATGCTTCCGGATAAGCTCGAATTCTTCATCCAGGCGTTCTCTTACCCGTCGATCAACACCGCCATAGCGTCGCGCGGCCGACTCCTCGCAGAGCCGCTCCAGCCATGACTGAGCGTCATGGCCCGGTGGCGTGGGCACATCCGGGAAACGGTAGCTGCTGGTCACAAAATCCAGCGCGCTGAAATTGGAACACCGCTCTGCCAGGACAAGCGTGTTGGTAAGTGACTCGGGATATTTGCGGAGTCGCTGTTCCATCACGTCTCTTGTCTGTAGGTCGTAGTTACAATTCACCTTGAGACTATTGCGTATCTCGCTTAGAGAAGAGTTCATACGCATGGCCGTAAGTGAGTCATGCAGCCGCGCGCGGGATGTATCGTGATACCAGGGAGCGTTGGTCGCAACGCAGCCCAATCTGCACCGCTCCGCCAACTGTGACATGCGCTCGTTGCGGACGGTATCGCCATGCGCCAGGTGCTGCTGCAGCCCCAGAAATACCGACCCGGCGCCGAACCAGCCGGCGTACTGCTTTGCCCGTCCCTCGGCCATGCTCCAATGTCCGGCGGAAATGTCCGCCGCCAGGAGGCCATCCGGATCCCCCAGCAGCGCGATAAGACCCTCAGCGTGAGGCTCCAGGAAGCGGACGTCCAGAACGGGCGTGGTTCTCCCGCCCGTCACATACGCCAGCGATATGAGTCGACACAGGTTGGAGTAACCCGCGCCATTCTCTGCGATAAAGGTCACCGGGCCCATCCGGTCACCTTCCCGAACCGTCAGGTCGGCGCCCAGTACGGCCCCTATGCCGGCAGAGCGACACTCCTGCACGAAATCCAGCGCGCCGCATAAATTACTGACGTCCGTCAGGCCCAGGGTTGGATAGCCGTAATAACCGGCCCGGTCCACCAGTTCGGCCGGAGACGACGCGCCGGCGCCGAAGGAATACCAGGAGTGGGCACACAGCTCAACGAAGCCGGCGGACAAGTCAGTAACCCTGCCGATACCACCCGCCGGTGGCGAGGTTGCGGTATACCGTGATCAACTTGCCCCCATCCGTCACCAGGCGCCAGTACCGCCGGCGCGCCGGTTCCGGCATCCACCACTCGGTATCCACGTCCCATAGATCAATCACTTTCCGGACTGAATGCGACCCTACTGCTCGGGGCACGCTGTGGACCTCGGAAACGGCTACGGCAGCGACACGACCGAGCGGCAGCAGTTCGGAACCCAGCGCCCAGCGTCGCTCCGGCAAGGGAGATCCCAACGCCAGGGCAACCGGACGGTTAACCCCATCGATTATCGGGACAGCCACGCCCATCGGCACGGCCACGCCCCGTCGTTCCTCCAGCCACAGACCCATTTGCCGGCCGGACAACCGGACCAGGCCGGACACCGTGAGCGACAGGTCAGTCAACGCTGCGCCCGGCCAGCGACCTTGGCCGCGACTGTTCTGGGCATTTACAACCCGGCCAGAACTGCCGAAGCCAGGCTCTCCGACGAACCGGCAGGAGCGCGCAGCTGCCGGTCAAATGCCAAATGCCATTTGGCGAAAGCTCACCGTCGATTGATATTTCCGTTATCCCCTTCCCCCGCAGATTGGGAGTGTTCCAAATACGTTCGGACAACAGGCGAACGCCAGCTTCCCAACCGGAAATCGTATCTACCGAAATGGAAACTCCATGCGTTCGTGAAGCGCCTCTGGCAGAGCCGCCGGAACCACCGGGTCGTCATCAATTCCTTGGGCCAGCTTCCAGGTTCGGTATCCAACCACACCACCCAGAAAATCCGCCAGAGTGTGTGACGGCATTGCTGCCACGTTACCCATCGTACGATACCAAAACCACGCAAACGCGCCACGATATCGGGGTCCAGCGGAAGCCATGACACTGGCCAAGGTGCCAGCCACTGGGCAACGTTTCCAGGGGCTGTAAACCCCTCACCAACCTCAGCGCTGGCCGCCGCGCAGTATGAAGGGAACTTGCCTGAAGCCAATCCCAGCCGGGGTTGCAGACCGGCATCAATCGCAGACAGTATCGCCAGCTCCAGACCGGATGTTCCGCCGTACATGGACGCCATCCCCGGTCAGGTCCAGATAGAAACGACCGTAACCGTCCGGCTCTACTCGATCTACAACCTGAAACAGCGAGTGCATCAGATCGTCGTTGAACGACGACAGATACTGGTCATCTACGGCTAAAACCACCGCGTCGGCACACCGGGACAACGCCTCGGTCAACATCTGTCCGGCTCGAACGCCTCTGGCTGCTGGTGAGGCGTCCACCACCAGACGACGGCCGGAGTGTCCGGTGGCCACAACCACTGCGCGACCAACCAGGTCAGGCCGTCGCGCCAGTTCGGCCTTTACGGGAAAGTGCGTAACCAGCAAGCATCCGACTGCGGCATCCATGCGCCATAAGATAACAGCACGCACGTTCTTATCCGCATGCCGAAATGTCATCAAAAGCTACAGGCTGTCCCGTCATGGGCCCATGCCCATGGACATGTCGCGAATGCGAGATGGGTGAAAGCGTGGGACCCGGTCAGGCGATCGCAGTCCCCCGCCCAATCCGGCTGGGGTTAGCTCGTTTCACTCCCGGAGCAATTGGGGAATGAAGAGCGCTTTGACTTGCTGGGATTGCGGAGGTTGCCCAGACTGCTCGGAGTGGACGACTCCGATATACGACGGCGGGCTGGGCGCCGTTCCCGCTGCCACGCCTATAGATGGCAACGATGAGATTGCCTCCAATAACGACCACTACGTAGACGAATTGGATAGCGCGACCCCAGATAAATCCGAGATGCAATCTTTCCGCCAGCTCGTCTCGGGTGTATCCCAGCGCAGCGAAATCGATATCCCAGAATACAGGAGGTTATGGTCCGGTTGGGGCAGCGAACTGGGTGCCAAGTAGAGCGTCAGAATCGCCGCTCCCCCAAGCGCGACAGAACGATGGTCGCCGTCACCACTGCCCAAAGCAGGAAAATCTCAGGTCGCGTTCCCTCGGCGCGACCAACGGTCCCGCAATACCAAAGGGTGATAAACACGATTCCCAAAACGGGTAGAACGACCGTAAGGTGCAGCCCAGGATCCAACGTTGGAGATGACCATGATGCAGCAATAAACGAAAACCACGGCAGGAGTGCAACCCATGCCGCTCTCTGCGGAGCTCTTCTCTCATTGACATCCCTGGAGTACTGCCATTTCCACAACAAGTCGAACATCAGACCGGCGATTAGCGCCATAGCCAGATTTACCATCAGGGTCTAGCAGCAAGGTCATCTGGCGTGCCCGCAAAATCGCGATGGTGTAGAACCATGTTGTCATGGCGAATAGAGCATCTGTCGCAAGGGGGTACTCAGGAGAAAGCAACAGGACACGAAGAAGAATTCGCGTTTAGCTGATCGCCCCTTGCGCATGCCGGAGAAAGCTTGGTCAGCACCGCCCCATAACGACACGCGATGAAAAGGTCCATTATCCAGTCCGCGGTCCACCAGGACGACCACGCATACCCGCCACCAGCACCACAGTCCCGGCAACACGAAACGAGAGCGGCAGAAACGCGTTGCACCGGACAAATTGATGAAGCGACCACTCTGTCTCGCGGTCGTGGGGCTGCGACGACAGATCTTCGATAGGCCATCTTCGAGTCGTCGGCATGTCAACGCCTGAACTACCCGAAGGGGACGCTCGGTGAAGGACGTCGGGCCGGTCATGGCCATCAAACCCGCTAGGGTTATCAGCCCTTCGACTTCCACGGAGGACAGTTCAGGCTTTGCCAAACGCTATCAAGCGTTGCCTGGTTGGACGCGT
>CASHTH010000379.1:0-43754 GCA_030341885.1 Geodia barretti
AAACAATCATAAATTCAGTCCTAAACCCGCCTGTGCTGGGTCACATAAGTGAGGACGTGGGGCCGCTCCTGCCACGCACGTTACGTGCGCAGTTATAGAAGAGCGACTTTATGCTGAGTGAGTGAGTGCATCACGTCACATGACAGTGTTGTGCACTCTCCATTGTAGAGCTGCGAAGGCCTCCACTTGAAAGAGTGGTCTGACTGATTCCATACTCTCCTTCAGCATGATCACGATCGCACTCTCCAACACTGTCTGGATCTGTGTCAGGCTACCGGGCTCTGGGCATACGGAGAGACGATGCAGTGAAATGAATTGACACTGTATGCTGCACGAGCGCTAGACATCCTGCCTACACACACTGGAGCGCATTGCAACATAAAGACAAGATCCTCTAAGTTCCGTCTGAGAGTAACCAGATCAAGTACTGCATACTACTGTCCCCACTGACGCGAGGGCGAGGTGGAAGCAGCGGCCATGAGCAGTCTTGTTGAGAGTCACGGGGACCTGATGATCTGAGAGACTGTGGAGCGGGTGCACATATCATCCAGCACTCTCTCACTCACTCACTTCCCCTCTATGTCCACCAGGTCTGCCTTCACACCTGCCTCGTAGTCTATGTGCTTTGGAGTTAATACTTCTGACAGCACAATGACATAATCATTACATAAGTGGCATCATATCCACAAGTCATATATTCTAATTGTGTAGCTATGTGTATTTGAGGATCGAACACGTAATTTTACGATATTGAAAATACACATCTATAGACTGCCAGCAACTAATGCCAAAATACCTCAAAATGCTCTGAAATTTGCTCAAGCACTGGCTCACACACAACTATAGCTATTGGCGATGCATAGACCTCCATGAGGACTCGCAGCGTGTCCTCAGAATGTTGATGGTGGAAAACAGATACCAGAATGGAGAACATGGAATGGTGCAAATTGGACTCCGCCAGCTTCCATTCTCGGCTACAGGCATTGAATAACCCCTAACCCGCTGGAGATCTATTTTTAGTACGGACATACCTTGAACCAGATGATGTAACCAGCAATAACAATGCCGATGCTCTGTATGAGATCTCCCACGACGTGAATAAAGGCTGCGTGTACGTTGATGTTCTTGTTGTGGAGACCCTTCTTCTTGGCAGTCCTTCCACTCCCTCCCTCTCTCCCTCTCCCTCTCTCCTCTCCTTCCTCTACTTCTCTTCTTCCCCTCTCATGCCCATGTCCTCCTCCACCATGCCCATGTCCTCCCCCACCATGACTGTGTCCATGACCGTGCTGGTGCAGTACAGCCATCATACTAACAGGATAAAGAGAGGAAGACGAGAGAGAGACAGTTGAAGTAGTGAAAACAGTCAAATTTCTGAAAAAAGTTTCTCAACATCCAAAGGACACACAACTTACATTAGTATACTCTGAATAAAGAGAGAACTCTCACTTTCAATATCCCAAACACCTTCCCTACTCAGAGGTTCCACTGTATATCTGAATGACTTACAAGATGTTGACAAAGACTCCAGCTCCAGCGGTAATGAGCATCACATTGGCTTCAATTTCAAAGTTTCTGTAGATGCATCTCTTTATGGCCTCGTACACCAGGACTCCCGTCACCACCCAGATGATGAGGACAGACACTACCGCTCCCAAAACCTCTGTAAGTAAGGGAGGAATGGAAGAATTTGACACAGTTACTGAGAGTAAGTAAAATGGGTTCAGTGTATCGGTCCATGCGATAGAGATGCTAGGTGCTTTGCGTGTGTGGAGAAGATTTACTGGTCTGGCTGTATTGATGGTACAGTTGAGTAGGATCGAGATTGCCGGTGAAGTGAGAGCAGCACACGCCCCCAGTGAATCCGTTCAGTGAAGGAGTCAAGAGGTGGCGTAGCTATAGTAGCTATGTAGCTGAATAGTGGTGAGGGTTGTCAAGACAAGTGCTTTTCACTTTGCTGTAGTAGTAACTAGTATTGAACTCGCATGTGCAAAAACTGACGTAGTAGCCATTGGCTGAGTATAGGTTAACGCCTGGTTCTGAAGCGGTACCGGCCAAAGCTGTTTACTCTAACACCCGAGGGCGGAGCCCGAGGGGGTTAGAGTAAACAGCTGAGGGGATATCCGGTACCCCTGAAGGTAACCAAGGCGTTAACCAATTTGTAGCCTAGCAACCGTACTAATTGCCTAGCAACCAAATTACGTCATCAAAATTTTGCCTGGGTTGTGAGAGAAATCGGTGGGCGAGACGAGGGAAAGGAGGCCGAGAGCATGCTTGCGTGAGCCCATGCTGCCTGTTGACCGTTTGTTCGAGCGAGTACTACTTTAGCTAGCGGTGGAGCGTAGTGTAGCGTGCAATTGTAGCGGGCTGCTGTAGCGCGGGACCAAGCAGAGAAGACAAGACGCCGCGCAGACCTGGAATGACGTTCTTTGGAGTCTCCTTCGTATATCACGTACGCTACAGCTCAGCTATGGTGCAGCTAAGCCTGACATTTTTGAACAGCGTGTTCAAAACGACACAAGTGACGCACGGCACACAGCCCTCTCGCTCCAGCTCTCGCCTTTTTCTGGCTTGCGCGCGCATCTTCTCGCTTACTGGCTCGCCACTTTTCCCTTGCCTGCCAGCTTGGGATGTAGCCACAGCCATCTACAGCTTACCAAGAAAGGTCACTGGCCATTGTTTGCTCATTTGTGTAAACTGTGGCTACCCAGCCATCGAATACTCATATTGACGCAATTAACGGCAGCCACACATCCTCGGGAATATGAGTATTGACGTGCTGGCGGCTTGGGTACTGGGAATACTACTAGCGCGGTGCCTTTGAAAATCAGCAAAACTAAAAGTGGCGAGGGTTATGCACTTTCAAGTGCTTTTCATTCAGTTCTGTACAAACTACATTTCTCTTTAAGTCCTCTAGAAGAAAGAGAAGGTCCAGGGACGAGACACTACTCTGGACTTGTGGCTGGAGCGGTAGGCTCACTGGTTTTTACGTGGACTGAGAGAGGAGGCTCATTGTATATACAAACCTGCTCTGTGCCAGCCAAACGACATTCCTTTGGAGGGTTTTCGGGTGGCGACCCAGATAGCAAAGAGAGAGATGAGGAAGCTGGCAAAATCTGACAGCATGTGAGCAGCGTCAGTTAGAATGGCCAGACTCTGTGACAGGTAGCCACCTGGGTACAGTGGGTTGAGTAATCCTCTCTCTTCACTCCTTCCCTCCCTCTTAGACACTCACCTACTATTTCTCCAATCATAAAGAGAAGGGCCAAGATGCAGGCGATTATGAGTTTGTTTCTTGCCTTCTTACTGGTTACATCAGGCACCTTCACGTGGCATCCACAGTGGACAGCGTCCTCTAGAGAATTGACCTGGACCACAGGAAAATACCCCACATGCTTACTGTAACCAAAACTACGCCCACATAAATGAATTTTAGAGGGGAGGGGAGGTGGGAAGAGAGGGAGGTATATACTTGTCTCGGGCGAAGTGTCAGAAGGGGAGAGGTTTCGTCTGACGACTCAGAATCTGGAGTCGTCGGCTCCCTCGACCTGCAACACTCCTTCTCACACTCAGGTCCACAGGTACAGGTAGTCACGGTTACTGGACTCGCTGCTCCTCCTGCAACCTATAGAGAACACGGTGTGGAGCCCCCTCTAATATGGACACCAATTTATTTATATGCAAGAGCTGTTGTACTAGAGCGTAAGGAGAAGGTATCCTCGTTTCAGGGGTGTCTTAGGCAAGGATCCCATCACTAGGATCGAGGGTAGGCTACCCGTTTACCGTATCCAGAAGAAAATCTCGAGTTGTGTGGCCAGTTGGAGGAGAGTAACAAGCAGTCCGCTGCGCCCAGGTACTGTCGTCAGACTGAATGCTGCTTTCACTCCGATCTTCCATGATGGGTGCATGCGGCGGCGGCTCTCGGGTGCTGCTATATCACGTTGCCCCGCCTCCTCCACCAGGCTAATCAGTGAAGTGACGGCTCTATCGTTTCGCCTTGGACAGAGGAGTAGACAGAGATACCGCGCCGCGTGGAAGAAGACGGACAAGAACTGAAAGGAGAGGAAGAGTGCCGTGTGCATAGCGTCGTCCCGTGTGCAAACATACCCACCCACTTTGACCCCGCGTGGTAGGGGTCAGTCTGCTTTCCCCTCTCTCTCGAGCTAGCTCCAGTTGTTCGAGCCTCCTCTCTCTACTCTCTCGGTGCGTGTTTCCTGCTCCCTAGCCCACGAGAACGGAGACATGACTACAGTCAACCCATCCCAAACCGGCCTCGAGTAAGTTCAGTTGCTGTCTGTAAAAGTTATGGGTCAGTGTGTCACGTGATGCAGTGAAGCCGGACCTCCAACGTCAAAGAAGGGTCTGAAGAAGCAGCAGAAAGAGGCAGAGAAGGCCAAAAGGAAAGCCGAAGTCGCTGCCAAGTTGGTTAGTAATCAACAAAATTCCACAAACTGCAAGAAAAGAGCCCAATGAAATCTCTTTTATCATTCTCTATTATCCTCTTAATGGCAGGATGCAGAAGCAGCTGGTCGGCAGGCCGATGTAAGTATACAGCTAGCTCCGCCCATAGCAACCAGTTTAGAGGATTGGAATGTTAATTACTTCCTCCAGGATGTGTCCAAAGACTTGTACGGGATAGCCCCACTCATCCAGTCACAGCTAAGAACCGGTATTACCAGTGTAATACATTCTGAGCAGCTGAATTTGAGGTGATGTAATGATTAGGTCGTGTGTGGAAGAGGGTTGGAGAATTGACCTCTGACCTGGTAGGTCAGACTGTTCTGGTCAGAGCTAGAGTTCATGCCAAGAGAGGAACAGGTATATATTCTTCAGTGGAACTCCTCTAATCCAGACACCAGTGGGACAGAACAAAGTGTCCAGATTAGCGAGATGTCCTTATTTCTAGGATTATTGCATGCAAGAACTATTCTTGGGAAAGAAAAGGTGTCCTTACCAGAGAGGTGTCCTCATTTCAGGAGTGTCATTCGAGGGTTATCCTCCCTCCTTTTTCCTCCAAGGAAAGCTGGGGTTCTTGGTTCTGAGACAGCAGTACCACACCGTGCAGGCGGTCATCTCCGTGTCTGAGACCATCAGCAAACAGATGGTCAAGTTTGCCACAGAGTAAGCCTTTCCCTACTCTCTTCTTCTGACTAAACTTTTACTACTTTACATATCACTTAAAACACATTCACTAATAAGTTCAGCTGGTAAATGTAGCGAGCATGCAATACATTAAAATATGTGGTGTGAAAGTGCAGACATATTTTTGTCACATTTTGTGTCTGCCATGTTACAGTCTTCACCTCGAGTCAGTGGTCGATGTGGAGGGGAAAGTTACAGCTGCCCCTGAGAAGATTACCGGCTGTACACAGCAGGAGGTGGAGCTTCAGGTTGCCAAGGTGATGAGTGAGATGTCATGTGACCTCCGATGATGATGATGATGCAATCTCTCTCCTCTCTGACTGTGTGTTCCCAGGTGTTCTGTATCAGCCAGGCTTTGCCTCAGCTGCCCCTCCAGATTGAGGATGCCATGAGACCCGAAAACAGCGAGGTAATGATTACATCATCCTTTTAACACGCGACCGTATTTTATTCCCACTCTCACTTCATGTGTGGTGATGTTACAGGATGGACCGCAGGGGCGTGTAAACCAAGACACTCGATTGGATAACAGAATCATTGATCTGAGAGTAAGTAAGACTTGGAGTGTGGGGCACCTTGGAGACATTTGGAGACATTGAAAGTGTATATACCTTTTTTCAGAGCCGTCCCTTATTCAGAGGTGTATTAGTATGGGGCAGAATAAATATTCAGAGGTCGTTTTCGTAGCTTTCATTCTGTCATTGTTTCCAGACCACGACGAATCAGGCGATATTTCGAGTGGAAGCAGCTGTCTGTCGGCTGTTTCGTGATTACCTCACGGCCCAAGCTTCGTGGAAATTCACACTCCAAAGATCATCTCTGGTATATACATCTACATACATACGTAGTGTTACAGTATAGCTAAGATCACTTCATCAATGAGCTGCTTTTATTTTTATAAGTCAAATCAATTTTTACGATTTGACTACATTTTTTGCAACTTCACCTGGATTTTTTACGATTTGACCTGGATTTTTTAATGATTTGACCTGGATTTTTTTTGGGATTTGACCTGGATTTGTTAGAGTATTGATTGACTATAGGGGCCCAACCCAGCTTCCGTTGTGGTGTTTGGCTAAACTATGTGCCATGGTCAGGAATGGGAGAGGAGGGAGGAGGGAATGAAGAAACAGTTTATCAAGCTCAACCCCAGCCCTAGTTCTTCTTTCAGCTATTCCAACCGACTGCCAAGAAAGGGCAGAGTTGGCACAGAGCAACTGTGCCAATATGCCGTTTCCTCAAAACTCCTACCACTTCCAGGAATTGCCCACTGTTGGTTGCCTCGGCGGCCAACGTGTTACGTAATCACCCAGCTGTCCTCTCCTGATCGCAGCCACTCCTTGTCTGATCTCAGCAAACACAGCAAATTGTCAGTGAACTAGGAACCTGTAACAAAACATATCAGGAATCCATAATCTTTGTTCTTCTTCAATACTGTCTCTGACAGGCTCTGGCTATCAACTTGCCGAGCATATAGAGCTGTTGCTTTATTAAACTTGACCTTTCCCCTTTACCACGGTGACCTTTCTTTACACACAGGTGCAATCTTTTTAGGGGCATTTCGCCAGCGTAAGAACATGTAATCGATTCTTTGTGGAGCCCAACAGCCACTGACAGTACTTCCTGTGCCACTCTCCTAGATATTCTTGTTGTGTAACAGTATATGTGTTACGCAACACTTCGATTGCAGTCTCATGACTAGGGGCTGCCCCGCCATATGGCACTTAGACCATTGCCTTTTTGAGGCAGGGTGCAGTTGCCCATGCATCGTTTGCTTGCCTGTTTGGTATGTACTCATTGGTCAACACAACCTTTACTGGAACGGGTTTCAGAACTCCTGGCATTATTCTGTTCCCTGCAGCAGGAATAGAAGGGGTATTTACTAATGTATACCCCTCAAAGAGTGTCCCATGTTTTAATATTATAATCTTTACCTCACTGTCTCAATATTCATATCTTTCGCATTCATTCAGCCGTGTTTCAAACTTGTCTTGATGTAATCACAAACGTGACCTTTGACCTTTTGTTGCGTGCACCAATATCCGTGCACCAATACTTCAGTGGTATTTTTATTCCCAGCACATCCTGTTTATATAGCTTCACAAGTGGTGTATAACTGACGCTATTTCCCGTCCACACATCAGTTCATTTTCATATCTTATGCAACAACGTGGTGCTTTCTTTGTGTAACAAACGATCTTTGTGATCAGGGGCTTACCCGCCATTGTACAAGTTTAGAATGATTGGAACCGCTGCCTGTTTTGAAGTAGGGGATCATCGAGTTGCCTCGTGCACGACAAAACCTTGCAAACAGTCGTGAGTCGTGTTCCGCCAACTATCGCAGTGGAATGCAAATGGAATTCTAACTCGTTGTGTAACCTCAAATTTACAAACCAATCTCTGATGTTGTTACTATTTTTTGGCCTGTCAGTTTAAAGCAGGAGTCTGTCTGTATGTCAGTGTGAACGTATGTAGTCTCCTAGGAGATGAGGTGGTAGGTATTTGAGATTATGAACTATTACACAACAACCCTGTGCTTGTTTGTTGCCTGACTGACTTCTTTTATCTTTCTTGATAGTGGTAGTATCAGCAACATGCATAACTTGGGCAGTTCTATCATTTTTTGTCTGTGATCTGTAGTATTAGTTAAGTTGTTTGAAGTTGGACTACAATAGGTAATAGTGGATAATATAATTATGCATAGTCAATATTACTGTTGCAGTGTGTGAGATTGGTTGGAATCAAAGACACTTGCACACAATTATCATAACTTGATGTGAAATTGATTGTGTGAGAAGTGCAAGGTGAGGAAGGAGAGAGAGAGAGAGAGAGAGAAGTGGAACTGCTACGTCGATGACTAGACAGTTGAAGAGACAGGAAAATTGACAAAAGGAACATTAGGCCCTCGAAGCATCGGTGGTAGCTGTGTATTTGGTTCAGCCGTCTGCTTGGCTCGAATCCACAGCGACAGGGTCATGTTAGCATCCTTTAGCAATCTCCGCAGACTGTTAATCTCTGCCTTTAGTACCTCGATCTCCTGCTTCAGTTTCTGATTCTCCTGTATCGCCTCTCCGGCCTGCTTTAACTCCTCGTCAACTTTCTTCCTGCGTAGCTCTCGCGACCTCTTCGCCGCGATATTGTTCTTCTTTCTCCGCTCCCAGTATCTGTCGTCCTTCTTTTCGCTGGGTACCGGTGCCCGTCTCTTTCTCATGGGGAGCTCCGTGTCCGAATCTGAGTGGGAGTTGGAGCCAGGTCTGTGGTTGTTGAGGTCAGAGGTCAACGGGGCAGGCGGGCCTGGATCGGAAGTGGGAGGAGTCAATGGAAAGAAAACTGCGTCCTCTAGATACATTGCCACTTTGCATGAGGGCTGCCTGGTGTGTTCTGGAGGTATATATGGTAGATTGGACAGCAATTACAGAGGCTCTGGTTCTTCTTTTGGGTCTCTCAGTCTTGTGAATGCTCTCTCCTTCTCGGGGGATCAAACTGCTATATAGTAAGCCCTGGGGATGCTATTTACTCGTCTCCTGCTTACAGCATGTCGTGGCATTTGTGGCTAATGTCTGGGTGACTTAGTGGGACAGTAGGCATTCTGTTTTTGAACAACTGGAATTCAGCGTACACTAACGGGACTAGCAAAAGTAGAGTAGAAAAATAACCGTGGAAGAACGGAAGGAATGAAAGGTTTGTCTGCTCACTGGTAGAGAAGGACTCGCTGCTGGGACCTTGTTCTGTGCGAAGCGGCCTGCCTCTTCCACTCATAGAGCTGCTCGTTGTGGGCGTGTCCCCTGAATCCATGCGGAGTGGGCTTCCGTGACTTGTAGTGGGTGTGGTCTGCGGAGAGTCCCACTGCGGCAGAGACCCACCTCCTCCACCTGGGGAACACAGTGGAGTGAGGAGTAGAGTGTTATGCAAGGTTATGTAGCCACGTTCGTTTCGGGGCTATCCTTATTTGCTTCTCGAAAAGTCAAGGTCTGAATATAGCTATCTAGCCTCGAGGCGACAAATAGAACGTGCTCCAGCGCCGTGGCAAACATAAGGCCTTTTCAACACAGGTGCGATAAAAAAATGGAGTGCTCCCTCCATGTACAGAACTGTACACCTCGCTAGCGATCCCAGGGAGCTGTGGACTCCAAAACGGACCCGGAAAAGGGATCCGATATGGGGCAAACTGCTTTGAAAATCGCCCCCCTCGCCCAAGACGACAGATACGGACGACACGGGACCGTCGGTCAGAACGGTGAAACTTACGGAACAAGTTGAGATCTGAGATGACGGAGTTGACGGTGTCGGCACAAATCTCCCCAGTGATGGTGGAAAAGAGGTTCGCCACGCCGCCAGGATGAGCGGTAGTTGATGTTGTGGGCGTAGCCTGCGGCGGCCCAGCATCCATCGGCGGCAGGCTTAGCGCGCACTCCAGTTCGGCGGTTTCCAAGTTTTACAGTTCACACCTTGCTCTGCCGCGATTCTTCAAAAACTGCAAGTTTGTGCGTGCAGAAAGGCAGATAAAAAGCGAACTTAGAGGAGCTCGCGCAGTAAACGCGGGGCCATTACCGTTAGCGTGTAGTATAGCGTAGTGTCTTCGCTGCGGGCGGACGTACGCTCCGCGCGTGCAGTGATGCGCCTAAGCGCACGGGGGAGACAACTCTGCGTAAGATCTTTAGTTTTCGGGGTAGTTCACGGGAAACTACGGAGACTTTACAGAGGAAGAATACTGTTTTTAGTCCGTAATTGTTGACGTGACGTAAGACATGCGTTGAAAGGCAGTTTTGCTTGCGTGTGAACCTCAGGCAGCGCTCCATGCCTGCACGCGTTTTGGTCCTCCGTGTTATGTAACAACTCCATTCCTCGGCGCGGCTTTATGTGACGGCTACACATGTTATGGAGTCACAGTCTCTCACCACCTTTTCCTCTCTCCTTTCCCCCTCTCTCACCCCTATCTACCCCTCCCCTTCCCACCCACCAAACAGCTGCTAGTGAAGGTGGAGCGAATGTCTTTGAGGTGTCCTATTTCAAAGGTAACTCATTACACATTCCCCTACTTGACCCCAATCCTCCAGACAAGATGCCATTTCTTGCATGCATAAATATCCAAGCCTGTTGTAATTGTAAAAAGAGTTTTATCGATGCTGGGGCATCTCTCTCATCTTCAGGGCAGGCGTATCTGGCCCAGTCTCCTCAGCTATACAAGCAGATGGCTCTCTGCGCAGACTTTGAGCGTGTTTTCACAATTGGACAAGGTCTCCATGAACATCCTGACCACTACGGCTATATTTCTCTCTCTCTCTCCATCTTTCCCACCCCCTCTCCCCTATATAATGTAGTCTGCTATAGGACCCTCAGTAAAATACACAGCTCTATTCTAAAGGACACTACAGTTCTGCTCATTTACTGATGCATTGGTGCATTTATTTCCCGGATGCCTTTGAATACAGGTGTCCCAACAAGTGTCCCTTATTCAGAGGATTAACTGTATATTATTGTATACCTACACACCTACCTCCAGTGTTCCGAGCGGAGGACTCCAACACCCACAGACACCTGTGCGAGTTTGTGGGGATGGACGTTGAAATGGTGTTCTTTGAACACTATCATGAGGTAACCGCACCTCAGACTGTCAGCTACAATCAGTAGTGGTCGGTGTTCTCATAGTAGGAGTGCCCTAGCTGGAGCATCTTGGAATTTTTAGAGAGATTGATTTGGAGTGACCTCTTGTCTGAATGAAAGGTCACGTAAAGCCACATGTACGTAGACTAGTGCTGTACATTCTGTTGTATGATTCCTGATCTACACATCCTGCATTACAAATGAATCCCTTTCTCTATCTTTCTCTCTGTTGTGTAATTAATAGGTGCTGAAGGTGATAGGAGGCATGTTTGTCAACATGTTCAGAGGCCTCCAACAACAGTAAGACACCTTGTCTGAGGGGTTGATTATCAAATTCCATGTGGTCAATTAGCACGTAACTGGTTGTGTAAAGCATTGCCCTTAGTGTCCTGCCACAAGGTGGCTTTACACTTTGCTTCCCATTCTCCCTCTTTCACCCCCTCCTCCCTCTTTCACCCCCCTCGATCCCACTCCTCATCTATTCAGATGTGCCAGTGAGATAGAGGTGGTACGTAACCAGTATCCGGCCGAACCCTTCACATTCCTGGATCCACCGTAAGACTGGGTTTACAGTACATTCTCCTATAATACACTCAATTGTCCTGATTATGGGGCAGTGCCACATAGTAATGTGAACCTAGCCTGAGTTCTACATAGTTCCTACAATACCCTCTGTCAGACCTGCTAGAGAATGTGGCGGTGTATACGTGTTGTATTTTGAACTGTAACCGAAAGCAGAAACTTAATTGCATTCTTACACTGGGCCCAGCTCTATTTTTAGTAACATTACTATATTACCCACTACCACATGGCACTCTCCCCTTGCTCCCCAATTACCCCTCCTTTCATCTGACGTACATTTATCTGGTTCTGGTGGAGTTGCACTGTCACCCCTCTCCTGGCACCCACTGAGCCAGACACAATCAGTGGCTAAGTTAGTCTGTGAGAAAAATCCCTCCATTGGAACTTTGTTCAAAGGAGTTGTGTCTTAGATGTTTCGACCGATCAACATCTTACTTCCTCTTTATGTTTTTCCCCTTCCTCTTCTCTCCTCTGTCTTCTCGCTTCTTCCCTCTCTCCCTTTCTCTCCTTTATCTCTCTCTCTCTCTCTCTCTCTCAGTCTTATACTGAACTATGGTGAGGGTGTGGCTATGCTAAGAGCCAATGGAGTTGAAATTGGAGATGAAGATGACCTCAGGTAAATATGACATCACAATACGGGACACTTTCGGTCTACCCAAGGGGTCCCGTATTCAAGGGTCCTGTATTCAGGTGTCCTGTATTCAGGGGTCCCGTATTCAGGTGTTCTGTATTCAGGGGTCCCGTATTCAGGTGTCCCGTATTCAGGGGTCCCGTATTCAGGGGTCCTGTATTCAGGGGTCCCGTATTCAGGTGTCCCGTATTCAGGGGCCATGTATTCAGGGGCCATGTATTCAGGTGGCCCGTATTCAGGGGTCCCGTATTCAGGTGTTCTGTATTCAGGTGTCCCGTATTCAGGTGTCCCGTATTCAGGGGTCCTGTATTCAGGGGTCCCGTATTCAGGTGTCCCGTATTCAGGGGCCATGTATTTAGGTGGCCCGTATTCAGGTGTCCCGTATTCAGGTGTTTGTATCCAACATTCGATGGAACACACATCCCAAAATTGTGAAATTTAATCTTCACACACTAACGATAGAGTGATACACTTATAATTGTGGCCTAAATACTTCAATGTATGGCCCCTGTAATAAGATACAGTCCCAAGATACAGCCCCTTCAGTTAAGCCCTTTGATGACTAATGCTACTCAATGGCTTAGGAGTGCTTTTGCATGTGTGCATGTAACCTGTTGCTTTTTGCCTGCGATGCTGTAATGTGTCGTAGAGACATCTGTTGCACAATACGACCCATTGTTGCATGCAAAGTCTTTGGTAACTGTCTCATCCTGGGATCCTGGGTGTGTGTGTGTGTGTGTGTGTGTGTGAAAGAAGTCCAGTTTTCTATCTAGAATAAGTCATGTGACTCAATAGCATTCTGAAGCTTAGTCATGTGACCCATTCTGGTTGCAAGTGGAGCTTATGCCAGCATGGCTCATATAATGGCTCAGGGGGTAGTCTGAATTTTTAGGGTGGAGGGGGGTAAGGCGGCGAGATGGTGATCCTCATATCATCTGGGGTGTCCTTGGACGGGTTTCCATAGTAACCTTGTCCCATAATAATGACTGCATGTTCTATATTTACACAGCACCCCCAATGAAAAACTGCTCGGACGGTTGGTGAAAGAAAAGGTAAGTGTGCCATTTATTAGCAATAGCTCGGGGACATTTTACAGAATCACATCGTTGCAATGAGTGACATACATATTGTGTGAATGTCTTTACTAGATTTGTGGTAAAGTATGACGCAGATTTCCACGTGTCTGCTAGTATTTGCAACCAAATCAGGAGGCGTAGGATAAAGGCATGTCTGCTAGCCAGGACATCAAGCTTCCACCCACAGGATGCTAAGAAATGGGCTAGCTGTTACATCATAATGCATAGCTGTTCAAATGTGACATCACGTGATGTCACAGGTGTAATATTCACAGCCATTAGAATGCTAGCTACTGCGGATGATTTCCAGCAAAACTTTGAAGTGGGCACGAGGGGGTGCAAGCCAATTATGATGGGACATATGATAGGGGCTACTGACCTTTTACTTACGTCACATGTGGAGTGAGCTAAAGAATATATTGCCCCCCAGCTGTCGGTATATAAACTGTGACCATAATTGGCCCTCTCTCTCTCTCGTCATTATCTGGTGGGAATTCAGCCATGCTTAGTTCACACGTTTCAGTTGTTTGTATTTGCCATCAATTCTCTCCCACCTGCGTACTGCGATCATCCCTGGATTAACACTACATTGCCAGCTCTGTCCTGCCAACTGAGGCAGAGGAGCTAGTTATATACAAAGACTTATTTACACCGTGAAAATCAGCCGATGTCAATAAGCAGATGTCACGGAGCCTAACTTGGGCTGGTTCACATATAGTGTACAATAGGAGACACAGATTCTTGAGTCAGTCTGACTTGTCCAATGAAAGCTGGAGGAACCTTTGCATTACCTGCCTCCCCTCCTCAATGGGCCAGGCCGTGGTGGAGGGAGGAACCTTGTCTCCATCTCACAGCCACTATAGTATGGAAGTTGACTATTGTCGTCTGGACTCAGTGTGTGGTCTCTATCTGACGAGGGGGCTGGTTTCCTGGGTGGCCTTCATTATGGACTGTCCTATAGCGGAGGAAGTGACTGTACATTGGCTGTCTGGTCACCATTTGTTTCCTGTCGTGATTTATTGCCTCTAGCATTTTACTGTACAAAGTCTTGCTCTGCCTACCACTTAGTACACATTTATACTGCTTGTTAAGCCATAGTAAGCTTTTGATAATATGGAGAGAGCATCAGTGTATATATACTTATACTAGCAATGCTTGACGTATAAATGCCTGCTTATAAGGAGAGGTATGTATGGAATGTGGAATGTGTAATGAACATGCATATTATGTAGGTCGACTTCTATTTTGCAGGTTAATTATATATTCCCGCTCACCCAGTGCTAAATTCACTTTGTGGGGTGGGATTAAGGTGAAATGGTTAATGAACACCAGCTAACGTCATTCTAGATAGCTAACGACCTGCAACTGTTCGAACCTGCTGTTCGTGTCATCCATCACACTTATGACAACCTTAGAACTACCAGTAATATGTTTAGAGACGACTATGAGGGAGAATGGGTTCAACAGGAGAGGAATGGTATTTCTAGCCTAGTTTTGCTATCTTCAAAGGTAGAACTGTAGTGGTATTCTTAGTATTGCACACCACAGCCTCAACCCTAGTCAGATGATGCCATTTGTATCATTAGTGCACTGAACAAAGGAACGGGAGATTTGGAGTGGAGGTGGCACACCGACCTAGTGCTATTTCAGCTACAATAAGTAAAGAGTACAGTTGAGCAGGGAGATCCGTCAATCTCCATTGGTACATTAGCATGAAGACAATGTGGGACCTGCTCTGCCAGCATCAGTGATGACACAACAGAGGATTAGTTCAATCAGTGCCTGGAGACTGTTTCGGACTAAGAGCCCCTGGGGCAAAGGAAGAACACAGGATGCTCTAATGACTCTCATTATGAATAATAGACTCTGTATGTACTGTGGGAGTATTGGTTTGCGTGTGGTTTTTCATTCCGAGAAGCTATTTAGGATTCCACGTACTCGTTATTCCTACGTTGACCTGCTCCCTTTGATGTGTTGATAATGGTCCACTGCACAATAGCTGCCATGACCACCCGTTTTCATTGCACAATATGAATAGTATTGAACATCTATGCATACATCTAGCGGCCCTGTTATTTATACGTATGATGATAATATTTGGTAGACACTATGTTTCTTGGACACCCTCCAGCTATAACTGGGAACTTTAAGCTATCACCATATTCGCCCTTTCACTGCACTACTCTCCAGCTATAGTCAAGGTATATATTCGGAATTGTTGGTTGGTCTCCCCTTCCCACCTTTAGCTGTGCTTCCAATTAGTGTGATGAAACCTTTGCCACGAAGGGTGAAATCATGGTTTTCAAGGTATTGAGGATGTTTGTTAGTCTGTCTTTCCCTCCCATTGTGTGCAGTATGACACAGACTTCTATATTCTGGACAAGTACCCTCTTGCTGTGCGCCCTTTCTACACTATGCCCGATCCTCACAATCCCGTGAGTGACAAACTCTCCCTGAACCTGAGCAACCTCTCTCTCTCTCTCCTTTCTTTTCTATTTTTATTCTCTCCCTCTGTCTGTGTGAGTCAGAAACTGGCCAACTCATACGATATGTTCATGAGAGGGGAAGAAATTCTAAGTGGGGCTCAGCGAATCCACGACCCCCAGCTGCTGACTGGGAGAGCCCTCGTCCATGGACTAGGCAAGCATATTAATATAATATATATTCCGTCTCTGATACCAGTAGCATATTGAGCACTCGATATGCTATTCAGGTATTACAGGACATTCCATACCAGTAGAACCTGTATTCTGAAGTGTTTTTCCTAGGTTTTAACTATATGCAGGTTTTCCCACTGATTCTTCCAAGGTGTCCTGATTACCAAGGTTCACCAGACCCTGACTGTTAGGATATTTCATTATCTGGGTCATTGAACGCTAATTGGGAGGTTTGAGCCGATTAGCCACTTCCCAGTCTCTCTATATATCTTGAGGGAGGTATTGTATTAACAGGAGTCTAGACCATTGCCCACTCAGTTTATAACAGTTCCTCTGTGTGGGCAAATGACCACTCTTAGACATACAGCACTGGCAACTTGCATTGTTGTGTATAACATATTGAGTGGCATGGTTCAGACAGGTAGGATGTTGGTTGTATTGGTTTTCCTGCCTTTTTCTAAGAAAAACCCACAGACAACCACACGCTGTCAAATATCTCCACAGATCTGGAGAAGATAAAGTCTTACATTGATTCTTTCCGCTACGGAACGTGTCCCCATGGAGGTGGAGGGATTGGTGAGTCTCAACTGCCCGGCCGGCGTCGGACCTAAAATGCAATGTGTGTGTCTTTCAGGGCTGGAGCGAGTCTGCATGCTGTATCTCGGCCTCAGCAACATTAGGAAGACCTCCATGTTCCCTCGAGACCCCAAACGACTGACACCATGAGAGACAGGCACCCAATCAAGAACCTACTATCTCAATTCTTAGAGCGAACTCTTTTAGGCAATTGTTAATGATGATGAAATGAATTCCTATTTCGTCAATGACGGATTGTAGTAGTCCGATTACAGACTGCGGTAGTTGTCAAACACGATGGGCTTGATTCCATGTCAATGGAGGAATGTGGGGAACACTCAAGGTTTTAGACCCTCGAGGTGCAGCCAGGCCCCCGTGTATGTGATTGCGTTATGTTCAGAGCTTGCATCTCGTGAGCAGGTTGATTATATAAGGAAGTCAGGTGGTGTCTGATTGATATTCCAGGGAAAACCTCTGTTAGCGGAAGTGGTATATACCAGAATCGCGTGTTCTGGGCTGTAATAGTAGGTTTACCAGGAAAAATGGGCAGGTGTTCAGTACTTTGATAGAAACCACAACTGTTATCTTGTGTGAGTGAAATCATTTCACTCCTTTTTTTTCATCTTTCATCTCTTCCACAGTTAAGGTGCATTCTTTGCTACTGGTGTTCTAGGATATATTATAGACCATGGTTGTGGGAGCACTTGCCATAGCAGATGTCCAGGGTTTGCTTGTGCCGACATTTCTAGGATCTCTGCTAATGGCCTGTAGATTGCGGTATTCTGATTTGGCACGCATGAGCATTGCGCACGTGTGTCAATATTATATTAGGTGTACTGCACATAATCTCAGCTTCAACAATCAAAGATATCATGATAGGAATTTCACATTAATACAAAAATGAGCGAAGAATGAAGTATTCTTCTTGTCAATAATAACAGTGGGAAGCGATTGGGGATAACAGAAAGAATAACGGTAAGATGTTGGGACTTGGATAATCGAAGTGAAACACTAGAAGTCTGATGCAAAAGCTGGAATGGGATGGTCGACAAGCAGAGGTGGGGCAGGGAGGGAGAACATTGGGAAAGAATCGGTGAAGTCTTTACGAGGGAAGTCGGTGAAGGGGACATAGGGGTATTCATCCAGGGGGGCAGAGTGAGGAGGGGAACAGCTACCGGGGGAGCGGTTGCTGGTGAAGTAAGTCTGGAAAGAATTGCTGTAGAGCGAAGGGTAGCTGTCGTAGCAGCTGCCAGGGCTGGGGGTCTGCGATGGACTGAGTACAGCTGAGCGACACGTGCTATCGTAGGAATGACATCGCCTCATGCCCGAGGCACCGCTAGAGACGGTGAAAGAGGAGTTGGAGGGGACGGGGAGGGAATTGTGGAAGGTGCTGGGAGGGAAGAGAGGAGAGTAGTTGCTCGGAATCTGTTCTACGGTGCTTCCGGAAGTCATTGTGAGCGTTTCAGGCTCCTTTGCGATGCAGGGAGATGCGCCAGTAACCGAGCATTCTTTGCTGTTGAGTGCCACTTTTGCATCCTGCGGCATTGGTTTGAGCTGCGGACGAGCGTTGGAGGTGCCCATATGTCTGTACATCACCTCTGGATCGATGCAGAAACGGTAGACAAATCTCTCTCCACTGATTTTCCGTATGATTCCCTTGTCGTAGTAGTACCTCAGGGACCGGCTCAGCTTGTCGTAGCTCATGTTTGGCTTGTTCTTGTGATGGCCCCACCAGACAGCTATGGCGTCGGGCTCCAGCAACCGAAACTGCCTTTCTTTTGCCGTGTGTGTCCATTCGATGAGATTACGGTACTTTCTGTTCTTGTCGTTCAGCATGGAGTAGAGAAACTGCCACAGCTGCATGCCTCCTTTTCCTGAACAGAACGAAAAGGGATAGATAAAAGGATGAAATCCAATACCATTATGATAGCTAGTGCATTATCATAGTAGAGTAGCTAAGACCATTGTTTTACCAATACTTACTCTGTGGCATCTTGACTCCATCTGGAACCAGCTTGGTGGGGTGGCGACTAGTTGGGTGACAGATCAATGACTCGTCGTCTCCAGAACTGCTGGTGGAATCGAAGCTGCAGCTGATTCCCAGGCCAGCCAGAGGAGAACAGGATCTGTTGAACCCAAGTTTCTGCTGCTCCACACCCATTCCAACATAGTTAGTGGTGCTTGCAGCGGTGGATGTGGTGTTCTCTCGCTCGAGGTCTCCCGGAGACGATATTGGACTCTCCTCCAGCGAAGACCCGCGGAAGAAGAAGTCTCGAACCGGCGGGAGAGTAGTGTTAGGAGGGACTTGGAGTCCAGGAGGAATGTCGCAGGTCAGGGGCTGCTGGGGAGGGTAAACGTGCGGGAAAACAGTTTGCGGACTGCTCTCCGGCGTGGAGAGCTGCAGATGCGGCGGAGGACTGGTGTAAACGGAATTGTGAGTATGCAGAGGGTAGCTTGGTGCGCTGGTCCAGCCGCCGACACCCCTGAGATGCGGAGGAAGAGGAGGAGGGACGCATGGATCCAAGCCGTCAGCGACGAAGAGAGAAGAGGAGACGATATTACTGGACAAAATGCTTGTCGAGTCTGTTGAGAGAAATAATAAATAATAAAGGAGTTGGTTATCATGCAGAGCCCGCGGATAATGTTATATAACACCACCCAGCTGATCAGCTCTGTTACTCACCGGTGCAAGAGGCTGTGGATGTCAGCATGTCGGAGAGGTTCAGGAATGGATAGTCCAGAGCCATTTTCACTTCTGAGGGCCTAATAAGCTTCACACAAACCTTTAGCGAGAGAGTTAGAGCTACAAACACTGCAACGGTCCTCCTTTTCGACTCTCCACTTGCTCATTTTATTGGCGCCGCGAGCTTTGAAGTGTGCTACGTAAAATGACGTAAAATGACGTAAGTTGGCGTGGAAGGACGTATAGGATATGCTAAGCGTCGGCATTTTGTATGCGCCCTTCCGCGAATTTTACTCACGTCAGCTTCTCAGGTAAATCGCGTATGTTGCGTATAAAGATCCTGTGCCGCGGAATGCGACTGCGGATGAGACGTCACCGCGCATCAATTATGTAGGTACACGGTGGAGTCGCTTGGCATGAATATTCTTGTATGGTAGTACTATAATTATACCCAGCGGATTTCGTGGGCGGCCATTTCGTGGAAATCGAGGTCGGAGCACGCCGAAGACAAACGCCGTCCGGTTTTTTGTGCTCCCCATCCGGTGCTTCGAGGCATTATCTGGTAATGATTTTGTGTTCTAACGATTTTAGTGCGAAACTGCGTTCAGAGATACGTAATTATACCGTCTTTGCTGTTGGACGGGACTATCGAAAAGGTGGCATTGCAACGCACCGCATACATCGTAACATTGATTGGAGCTAGTGTTGTAGCTAGCGAAGATTCCCCGGTAAAATGTCGCCACAAACAGCCCCCGCCCGTCGGGCCGTAGATTATGATGCTTGCCTGCCATCTTGACGGAGCAGTCGAGGAGTATACAGTTAGACAAGCAATCTAATACGTCGACCCGCCAACACAACTTTGCCGGGCGGGGGTTCAACAGGTATAATAATACGCTATTTCGTTACATGCGCGAGAAACGACAATGTTTGTGAAATTCAAGTAGCCCATCTTCAGGCAGAGACCCTCACGCAAGGAGCTGGCTAAATTGCTCAGAGAGACGCCCGCCGCCTTCAGGGAAATTCCCGCGAGCTGCCCATGCGCATACAAAATTTGCGCATGCGTATTCTGTGTGTATAATTACAGGGATATATCCTGTGGTGATGAAACGTTAACGAAAAAATGACGACCAGTGACAAAGTGATCAGATAAAATTGAAATTCCACATCTATTATAGATGCTGCTGTTTTCATGAGAGGGAAAAGTTCCAGCCGTAGGGGGGAGGGGGCGAGAGGGGGGAATGGTTGGTGAAAGAGGGAGGAACACTGGCAGGGGAGATTGGCTGAGGGCTCGGAGACCCTTCACTCAGGAGCTGAGGCATGAACTGAGCTTCCTCCATTGGGTAGCAGCTGGGGTAGTCTGGCGAGAACTGTGGAGGTTGCTGGTTGGAGAGGAGGTGAGGGTTGAAGTTGGTGAGTTCGGGGGTGTAGGTGGGCTGGGAGAAACCCCTGTAACTAGGAGGACTGGCACTGCAGATTGTGGGGGCTGGTGGGAGGTAGTTGTGCGACTGTACGAGAGTAGTTGGTGGGGAGAACGGTGGGTAGGTGACAGTGTGAGGAGGGTACGGTGCAGGGACAAAGGGAGGATTGAAAAGAGCTAGGGGGAGGGGCTGAGGCTGCACGGGCTGAAGATAAGGCATGTTTTGGTAGTTGGCGGCCGTTGAGAGTGCGTTTTGGGCAGCAATTGACATCGGCTTGAGCTTAGGTCTGCAATCTGAGTTGCCAATGTGTCTGTACATCACTTCGGGTGCCACGCAGAAACGGTACACGTAGCGCTGTCCGTTGATCTTCCGTATGATTCCCTTGTCGTAGTAGTACCTCAGGGAGCGGCTCAGCTTGTCGTAGCTCATGTTTCTCTTGTTCTTGTGGTCTCCCCACCAGATCGCGACGGCCTCGGGCTCGTGGAGTCTGAATTCTCTCTCCTTCACATTCTCAGTCCACTCTATGAGGTCCTTGTGCTGAGGGTCTGACAGCAGAGCGTACAGGAACTGCCACAGTTGCATCCCACCTTTTCCTGCAGAGAAATGAGTGGAACACCAATAATATCATCACTCACACAGTATTTGCATAGCTATTGTCAAACCAGATTTATTGCTCCTAGCTTTTTTTAGGATTGCAAATCCTAGCGTTGTGTTTTAGCCACGTGAAGATGTTATTCTTACTTTGTGGAAGCTTGATGGTTTTTTGTTTTCCAGCCGAACTCTCCTCCTCGCTGTCGCTGGAGGCGGGGCTCTTTCCGTGAGCCGCCGCCGCTGGACTGCCGGGGTCGGCGGTCGACAGGCTCGTGAGCGAAGACTGCGCGCTCGAACACGAGAGATCGTCTTCGACGCTCGGCTGCGAATCCGACATCGCAGCTTCGGACAATTGATTCGGAGGAGGACGGGGAGACGAGGCGAAGAGAATGGAGGCGAGAGCGTCGCCAAGGTCCTTGTACTCGGCGTTGGAGAGAGAGATGGGATCCTGCAGACTAGGTCCCTGAGCCGTGGCGGCCTGCTCGAGGGGCTCGTAAGCCGAGGGAGAGCCGTGGATGATGCCGAGAGCTTCCACCAATTCCACACCGAAGGTGGAGGTCTCGGTTGCCTCGGAGGGAGATGAGGACGAACTAGCTGCAAGGTTCCGGACCTAATGCATCAGAGAGGGAAGAATATTTGTAATGCATCTGATCTTCCACGTATAGATATAGCTATTCTAACACTGTTTAGCTTCCTTACCAGGCAGTTCATTGGAGCAGACCAGCTACGTATGTGAGTTAGAGAAGTTTTTGTCGGAGGGTGAAAAGAACCGTTGTGTGCCAGTGAATGCCCTGAGACGTCCTTTTATACCTCGCGGATTGTGCCCGCGGCACGATTCCCATTGAAGAATGCGGAAAAACTTCCTTGATGGCTAAACACAAACGCTGCACGAAACACCACGTATATACACACTTCGTCAATGGGATAAATTGAATGTTTACAGCATACGTTACAGTGTAGATTATGGAGAGATCTAGAAGGTGGTAGCTAGATAGTCTTTGACCGTGCTGGGAGGTAGCTTTTTGAATCCACTCTCATTACATATCCCGATCTCGATATTGTCTTCTGTTATCTGTCCGTCAAACCCTTCCTGGAGACACACACAGACACATGGTGAACAGAAAAAACGAAACTTATTATTCCTACATAAACAAAAATCCAAACGTATGTAAACAAAAAATATTACGTAAACAAATCAGAAATGAACCCCTATGCTGCGGCCTTCATCGAGCGAACAATGCATGACAGAGGACACATTGCTGTTGCAGCTACCATCACGTTTACAATTATCATCTTTGTTGCGATAACAGTGTACTAGTAGTGCAGTGTGTATACAGATAGATAGTAGAGGTTGTCAACAAAGGAGACAAGTAAACAAGTGAAGACCAACAGTTGGGGGAATTGGAACCAGGGGAGGCCAGGCTAACCCATGAGGTGATGTGCTTGTGACCACAGGGTATCTGTTGGTGCACTGCCAGCGACAGGGAAGTCAGGAGAAATTCCTTACATCCAAGCATTCAAATCAGTCTATTCCGGTTTATCCCCGCCAGGCACGGGGACCACAGCAAATACACACTCACAAAGTCACATCTCCAACAGTAGCTCACTACCTCATGCTATTTGCCATCAGCTCCCAATGATATGATAATGGGCGTGTATTGAAAACATGTCTTTCAAAGCTGAAACCCAACACAGGTGCATTAACTCCCACACAACCATTGTGAGGTCTTCATTGTGAGTATGATTCCCAGCCTTTCCTTCTGTCTGCTGAGCTTTTCCTTCTGTCTGTTATGTCTGGGAGCTATGGGCTAGGTGAGGCACAGGATTCACGCTAACCAGAGGAAAATATATACCAACAGTGCCCCACAGTAAACCTTCAAAAAGGATATGACCACATTTAATCACATCTGTCCAACACAGCACTGGTTTATCCACCGCCCCCTCCTTCCTTCAGTAACAGGCTGGATTAATTGCAGCAGCCACACCATTCAAAGGGTTCTACTTCCTTTTATGGTGGCAACTATCACACCGCGTAAACATTTCAGGTGAGAAACATTCCACACATAGCTATAGACCACTGTATAAATTATCTGCGCTCACAATTAATAATGGAAGGGTTTTCAGTGAAATGGTAGACAATGCTATTAGTGGTCTTGAGCCCAAAGTATAAACAGAGCGGAAGATAACTTGTGAAGTCCGAGAATGAGAGAAAGCATCGCAGGCAAAACACTTTGGAAACTGTAATTCTACTGCCACAGCCATCCTCACACAATCCGATGCAAACCAACTAGAATTTGTGAGCTTTCTCCATCCATTGGCGATTTGGCAACAGTAAGCGAGAGAGAATGGCTCTTGTGTCACACCTGGCAACGGCCACCCCCTCAAGTCAGTCCGAGAAGCCTCGAAGGGTCCCCGGCGACCCAGGTACCAGGACCCGCACCCCGCAGCTCACGAGAATCCGACCATCCACCCACTCATCCCACAGATTCCCGTTTCTTCCGCCAGAAACAGAGTCCTTTCAATTCATTAGCACTAATCACAAAAACATCTAACTAGGGTGCTGTGCACACATGCAGCCACAGGCAGTGTACAAGAGACCAATACACACGCCCCCACAAACGGACCTGAGCTTGCATTCCACGGCATGGCTCCTCAAAACAAATAAATTCCATTTACGATATCTCGAGACCAAGAGTTAGGGCCAATCACACACACACACATTCGTGATTCCCTTGTCTATATATACCAACTGAAGCTATGTGAAGAATGTTCATCAATTAAAGCTAGCTTAAATTTAGCTTTCATACGTACAGCTCCTCAAGCACTATAGCGGGAACACGTTTGTTAATGAGTTTATGGTTGTTACAACTCCTCTGCTAAGCCTTAATACAGTTGCCTATAGTTTTCCACTGCATTGTATTCATACAGAGGACCTACTTCTGCAGCATCATAATTCACAGAGAGAGTAACACTCCAGAACCAAATGATGCATTTCTCTCATGTGGTAGAGAGCCCGAGGGCTCTGCTTGAATGAAACACGAAACACCACAAATGGAGGGAGAGCAACTGGATATGTCTGTATCCCACTGCCTGCCTTTGGTTTTACCCTCCAGGTGAAGACATAATCAGAACCATGATCAGCAGAGAAACCGCTAAATCCTTTTCCTCCTTCGCGGACAGGATGCACTGTGCATCATGCTCCGCTACCGCCCACACATCCTCAGTGATTCAGCAAAATACACATCCTCTCTGGTCCAGCCAAATTTTCTGTTTGATAGGGCATCCTTGCTGTGTGTGGTGCAATTGGTCAGCAGTGCCAGACAGTTGATTATTACCTCGCTCCTTGACCCTTTCTGAAGGTCTGCATCTTGCAATGAACAAGGCAATTATGTCATGTCTTACAACTGCATTGGTTCATGAGCTTGTGAAGATAGCTATGCACTCCAGCAACTAGTTTGTAAGCATGTGAGCGCTAGAACGGACAGCTCCAGACCATATCCAATGTATGGGTCTATTGTATACACCAATCTATCCGAACTTATTACGTGCGTTTGTTAAAGTTCTGCTGTGTCATTTTACCTAACTCTCATCTTACCTAACACACACACACATAACACCAAGATAAAGTTACATCATTACTACTCACCGTAGTCGGCCAGTCAAGGGCAGAGTTCCACTATTGATCTTTACTAGAGATATCACTTCTCTACAAAACATCCCCACAAGCCATTCCAACTACAACCCAATTAATTTCCAGAAGTCAATGACAATGTTCAAGTCACTCGTGCATCATGCCTTCACTTCCTGTTTAACCCATTTCCTTGAGAACTGAATCTTTGAAACACCAATTAGGGCTAGTATATCATTAGGGATATCTCTCAATAATGTTGATGCTGTGCTAAGACTCTAAAGACAGTCCAGAAATGTATCCACTTAGTGCAGTGCCGTAGCTCCTTAAATGGACGGCACTCTTATCAAATAGCCAGTATGAAGAAAGATAGTTCTGAGAAGTTTAAAACCATTTCAAAACTTGGTGCTACCATTTGGTTTCAAATCTTTGTTCCAAATAAACAAGTCCACCCAGTCTCTAGAAACATGATACATCACACAAGCCCTTAACAACATGTTCTCAAGATCAGTTTACAAGCTGTGGCGTAAATAAACATTACCTCAACCAAAACAAGGCACATTATTAGTTCAGATCAAACACAATTACACATAGGGCACCCCATATCACCCATATTACAACGGCCTATTCTATTACAGTGGATAAATCCCCTAGCACTCAACCAGGAAATGTGATACTGTAGTGGTTCAAATACCGGACACTTGTACAGGCACCTACTGCACAATAGCACAATAGCCCAGGTCTATATAATATATGACATGGAATGTGGGAAAGATGTGTAATGAGTTGCGAGGTATGTACACCTTGAGGGACAAGATTGCCGTGTGTACTGAGTCTTCGAGTTCCAGCCCTTCGTTATAGCTGGAGATGGGGGGAGAGGAAAGGTAAGGTATTAGAAGAGTGTTTAGCAGGTTGAATGGGTTTTAACCGTTTTTCAAGGAATGTTTTTCCGTTGATGTAATTCTTGCCAATCGCCGTAGCCTTCCAAGCGAAGTAAGCCCCCTAGGTTCATTCGTTTGGAGAGGAGAGAGGAGAGAGGAGAGGGGGGAGAGGAGAGAGGGAGAGAGGAGAGAGGGAGATGAATGTGAGTATATAATATGTAGGAGCTCGTCTTACAGAAGGGTCACATTGGAAGAGATATGGAGTCTCCTCATCATATCCAGCCACCAGTAACGACACACCAAATGGCCTAACTCCTCTGCAGACAGACGGAAGGAGGAAGAGAGATAGACAGACGGAAGGAGGAAGAGAGACAGACAGACGGAAGGAGGGAGAGAGACAGACAGAAGGTACGAGTGATTGGATGAGGGGTTTTAACAAAATCAAACACTCACACTAAATTGTGAAGTACACTGCTAAATACAAAAACCAACAATTTTGAAGCAGTTCTCCATCATTATTATTGTTATTAGCTTACATTGCCATAATGAAATGATCTCACAACCAAGATATATAGCTTACTAATTATAGCCACCCCAGATTCTTGAACTGACCCTGACTGGGTGTATTCCTGCATGACAGAAGCCACTCGCTGTACCAACTGGGACACTGGGATTGGTTCCCCATACCTCAGCTGGTACTCCTGAGCTATCTTCCTTGCTCTAGTCACCAGCAACCTGAGGGTGGAAACGAGCAGCACCTCATTTCCTCCTTATTACGTAACCATCACTTCCAGGAAGTAATTAAAGACCCAAATGTAAATAACTCAGTAAAGCGGCACATAAATCAAAAGAGAAGCCATTGTGGTCTGGAAAATCCCAGTAACCATCACTTCCAGGAAGTAATTAAAGACCCACATGTGAGTTACTAGCTCAAGGTCTCAGTAGCTCAGTAAATTGGAACAGAAACTCGGAACAGAAGCCATTGTGGTCTGTGGAAAATCCCGAACACCAAACCTTCCACAAATCCCAATCTAGTATGGGAGTATGGAATGCAGACATACCTAAAGTCAGGTCCCATTCCGCTGTAGGCCATCCCAATCTTGTCATTCACCACCTCGATCTGTGTGTTGGTCTCACAATCTCATACCCCCATTCCCCCGTTCCAGGACTCACCTTGCTGACACTGCTCTCGTCATAGAGCACCGACTTCTGCTTCTTCTCCGTCGCAATCACTATCCCATTCTTAGCTGGGGTGGGTGGCGTGGAAATTTTCAACCGCTGAATAAGGGACACTTTAGGGACATTGAAAGTGTCCTTTATTCAGAGGTGATACACTAACATATTAGTATGGGGCAGAACTAAGTTTCTTTTATTCAGAGGTAAGACTATTAGTATGGGGCAGAACTAAGTGTCCTTTATTCAGAGGTACTTTCAGAGGTTGCACTGAAAACTATGGAGGTGCTGTGTTGCCTTACCTTTGATGCCCACGGCCGGAGCACCAGCCGCTACCGCCTGCAAGGCATACTCGATCTGAACCAACTTCCCAGACGGGCTGCAGAGAATAATCTTACGTTCTAATTAAAGCGCAACACGAACGCGCAGACGGGGAGCGCGCGTTCGCAGCTAGTGAAAACACCTCGAAAGGAGGCTGGCGTACCTGAAAGTCGTTAGACTGAAGGAGTACCGCTCAGTCATCGCCTACTACTGGCTCGATCTTCTTTCAGGTTCTGGGGTCTACACGCGGCGAAATTCTGTGGGGCGTGGCTAAAGTCTAGAGTATATAGACGACGTACGTGAAGGTGTGTGCGTCTAGCTTCTGACGTCACGAACCATCACAACAACACGTGACGACGAAGATGGCGAATTTGCTAGCAGCCGCAGCGATGCTGTCTCCTCTTCGAGTTTCTAGCGCAGTTTGTGCGGTGATTTGCCTGATCTTCTACACCGCAGGAGGTAAGCCAGTGCTTGGTAGTAGAAAGGGCGCAACCTAGAAGGTCGGTTTTAGCGTATTTCTCCCCGTTTGACCACTCCCCCCACCTGTTTTCCCCTGGCAGCTGGAGCAAATGTAGCGCACGTTGGCTGGAAGGCATGCAACGAAGGGAACCTCATAACCAACGTTTCCATCAGCAACAACACTGTGACGCTGACTGTGCCTGGATACAACTTCACCAACGTTTCCTTGCCAGCGGAGAATGGTCCAGGTATTGGCAAAGATGTTCCATAATTCAGTACTCAGGCTAAAGTCTCACTCTGCTCTCAGTTGTTGCACTTTCTCCTGGTGTGTAGGTAGCTACTGGACAGTTCAAGTCGACTGTATCGTCAGTGTCAGTGTTGAAGGAGGTGAACAGGACACTCTTTTATGGCGTCTTAACCCTTCCCTCCCTCCCTCCTCTCTCTCCTTCCACAGCCTATGTCTTCCTAAACAGCTCCTCTCCAGGAATGTACTACAGTCTATTCTTCTATGGAGATTGCGGGCAGAACAAGTCACTCAAGCTCTTCACACAATCCCTGTTAGTCCTTCTCTTCCATATTCTTTGACAAAGGAACCTCCAAATGGAGGACACCTCTCTACAAAGGACACTTGGTTATGCCCCATACAATTAATGTGTTAGAGGACACCTCTGATTTTAATGCCCCAAAACTGCCCTTTATTCTGAGGTTTTTTTGCTGTATTTGACTGACCACACCCACTCTCCAGGACTCCGCCCACTCCGAGACTCGGCATCGATGAAGCCCTATTAGTGGTAAACAACAGTTTGTCATTTCCCGTCGTCATTAGGCAGAAATCTGACAACTGCTATAAGGTGAGCTGCAACCACTGTACGTAACTATGTTGAAGCAAATTTTAATGAAGTTATGATCAGGCATAACAGTTTGAGAAAGAAGTTTTTAGCATTCCTCCCTCCCTCCCTCTCTCCCCTCCCTCCCCTCCTCCCTGCAGTGTATGCCATTCTGTCTGGGAGAAGTCGTTCCAGGTCAGAATTGGAACGTGATTCTGGACACCACTTTTGCCTGGACCATATATGTGGAGTACAACACCAGCGATGGGAACCGCACTATCTACTGCAAGTGAGTTTTGTACCAAGAAGACCATTAAGATTTGGCGAATTTGTAGCATATAAAATTTTAATGACATCATTAATTTTTGGCCGTCATGCATGTATTACAACTTTTCCTCCCAGCGTTTTTGTGAGTTGCATCATTCTGTCGGTCACACAGGAAGCACCATTATTTCAGCGAGCACAGTCAGTACATCCTCAACCTGGACTCGGACACCAGGAACTGCAGTCTCGAACATCAGAACATGGTGTCATCCTATACCACCTATCTTCGTGAGTCCAGACACCTAGCTTTCTTCCCGCAAATTCTCTTACACCGCCTATCTTTGTAAGTCCAGGCCCCTATCTTTGTTCTCAATGTCTCTCTCTCTCTCTATCTCTACTCTCTCTCTCTCCCTCCCTGCCAGCCATACTCTATGCAGCGGTGGGAATCCTGGGACTGGCCCTGGTGTGGGGAGCGGCCAAGATCCTGTGGCTGGTCCTGAGAGACAGAGGTTGTTTCCACTATCTCCACTTCAAGAGTGTGGACAGAGTCACTGCCAGGGTGGGTATGTCCCTTCTTTCTCCTTGTCAACTCCACTCAAACATACTTCAAGGCCTGATGCTGCATAGTAGGGAATGTCTGAAGGACAAGTAAGTAGCTATTGAGGGTACGGGTGTTGTAGTCTCGTTTGCAACAATATCATGTGCCGAACTACGAAAACCATCAACATTTGTTATTTGTTTCTCCGTGCCATCATCTCCCCCTTCTGTCTCTCTCTCTCTCTCTCTCTCCTCCCCCTCTCTCTCTCTCTCACACACACAGGATCTGGGTTACCCAAGAAAGGTCAACTCAGAATATGGAGCAGTGAATCCTCAGGAAACAGAGCCTCTCAACAGAACCAATGATTCCAGTGTCAACGGACTAATGGTGAGTCTGCAGTGGTGGGTCTCATGTGTGCTGAAAACATATCTGTATTTGAGACTATTGCTAGAGGAAAGATTGTGTGTCCTGATTACAGGGTGCCCCTGCTGATCAGTCGGTCAAATCCGGTTCAGGAGGGGGAGAGGCGACCGGCAAGACACCTGGTCGGAGGAGGCTGGCATCTTTGGACACGTTCAGAGGGTCAGCCAGCTCTACATGTGACTGCTTACACTGTGACTTTAAATAATCTGTATAATACTTGTGAGACAAAAAAGTAAAATAGCTGTCCACCTTGACTCAGGGAATGTGCATTAGCAAAACTAAAAATGTTCATTGTTTCCATAATAAGGTTGGAATACTAGCCTCTATATATATTTACTATCTTTTGTCTTGTTTCCTTTTTCTCCTCTCTCTCACTCCCACGTGTCCCGCGCGACAGGTTTTCCCTGATGATAATGATATTTGTCAACTATGGGGGAGGTGGCTACTGGTTCTTTGACCACAGTCGCTGGAACGGTCTCACGGTGGCTGATTTGGTCTTCCCGTGGTTCATTTGGATCATGGGCGTCTCCATCGTCTTCTCGTACAAGAGCCGCACAAAGCACACCATTCTGTCCAGACTCTATCAGTTGGTGCGACGCAGCGTCATTCTCTTTGGTCTAGGTCTCTTCCTTAACAACGGTGAGTTGCGCAATCCTCTCACTCTCCTTGTATTTACTGTTCATTATCTGATGGTAAATGGATTAGCTGCTTTGAGATGTGTTGCAAATGGTGAAGCAATGACAGAGGCAGATTGATCTGGATTGTTGAACGTTATTGCATGTTCATCAGTAGACTAACGTGACATATTCTCTATCTGGTACTGCGTGTAGGGTTCACTCTAGGTAGATGGAGGATCCCCGGTGTCCTCCAGCGGTTTGCCATATCCTACTTCGTCGTGGCTCTCACTGAGCTCCTCACCTCAGAGATACGCAACTCTCTCTGCAGTGTAAGATTTCCACTCCACTCCACAGTGGGAATATTTAACTTGTAGTCAGTTTGGAACTGATGGAGCACTGGCATTTTTCTAGTGTTTTTTCTACAGTTGCTGTGTAATGGACCCATAGTTAAAAAGAGTATATGCCTCAATTACTGCCTCAATTACTCTGACATGGTGTTTGTGTATTCCAGCTGACTCCAAAAGGAAGAATTCTCGGAATATTTCGTGACATCACGTCCAACGTCTTTCAGTGGACTGTAGTGTTTGTACTGGAGCTCCTGTGGCTTGTTCTGACCTTCCTTCTCCCCCTCCCTCAACCCTGCCCCAGGTAATTAACAATTTCCAATTATGTAATCACTGAAATGTGTGGATGTCAAACCTTCTGCATGAGACAGTCAGACCAACCAATCATCCTGAATACATTAACCAGACTTACTACTCACATCATATCCCAAAGAGAAGTGCTATACACTAGTCTCTATAGCTCCCACAGAAGACTCTTAGATCTAGCTACTTTGAGAAGACCTAATGTTAGTCTAGCTGTAGGCATAAAGTATTCAGGAATGTTGTTAACTGTGGGATTCCTGGCTGGCAGGAAATGCTCTGGGTTCATTGGTGGTCCATTTCTTGGAAATCTGCATGCCATATCCGGTGTAGAACACACAGGAAGTAAGCCAAGCAGCCATTAGGATGTGTGGGATGATGTCGTTTGGATTACCCAAAGGGTTTCCTTACTCTCCCTGTGTATGCAGGGGATACCTGGGCCCGGGAGGACTGGCGGACCATGGGAGATACTCCAACTGTACCGGTGGAGCTGCTGGAGTGATTGATCGCTGGCTGTTCACTGACAATCATATCTATCAAACACCTACTGCCAAGGTCAGATAGACACACACCTACTGCATAGGCACACACCTACTGCCAAGGTCAGATAGACACACACCTACTGCCAAGGTCAGATAGACACACACCTACTGCCAAGGTCAGATAGACACACACCTACTGCATAGCACCCCTACTGCCAAGGTCGATAGACACACACCTACTGCCAAGGTCAGATAGACACACACCTACTGCATAGGCACACACCTACTGCCAAGGTCAGATAGACACACACCTACTGCATAGACACACACCTACTGCCAAGGTCAGATAGACACACACCTACTGCATAGGCACACACCTACTGCCAAGGTCAGATAGACACACACCTACTGCCAAGGTCAGATAGACACACACCTACTGCATAGGCACACACCTACTGCCAAGGTCAGATAGACACACACCTACTGCCAAGGTCAGATAGGCACACACCTACTGCCAAGGTCAGATAGACACACACCCACTGCCAAGGTCAGATAGACACACACCTACTGCCAAGGTCAGATAGGCACACACCTACTGCCAAGGTCAGATAGGCACACACCTACTGCCAAGGTCAGATAGACACACACCCACTGCCAAGGTCAGATAGACACACACCTACTGCCAAGGTCTCTCACTGACTATATTATATAGTCACATGGTCTTAATATGTAGCTACTTTTACTATAGTTGGAGGGTGGAATGGCTACACTATGCATCCCAATCTCGCTGTCCCTTCAAGACCCAATAGTTTTCATTGAGAGAGAGGAACTAACTGTCTCTCTCTCTCTCTCTCCCACTCCCCCACAGGAGACGTACCACCTGCTGAGACCGTACGACCCTGAAGGGGTCCTGGGTTCACTCAACTCCATCGTACTCTGTTTCCTGGGAGTTCAGGCTGGCCGAATCCTAGTTTTGTACAAGAAAGATTACAACATCCTCATCAGATTCTTGCTCTGGGGACTACTGCTGGTAGGTTAGGGGTTAATCTTATACTGTGCTGGTGCATTAGGGGTTAAATTCCAACTATGGGGTCTTTGTACATAATAGGCTAGGAAATTTTTTTCTTGAGGTGCAAGATTTGCGTATCAACAGTTTTGTTGAAACTGTTAAAATGTGTATGCTTCTGCATCAGTTACTACAGTCTGAATAAATGCAGGGAGGATTGGGAGTTGTGTTGTGTGAAGGTCAGAAGAACGAAGGAATGATTCCTCTTAACAAGAACCTCTGGTCTCTCTCATTCATACTGGTCATGGGAGGCAGCGCCTTTGTCCTTCTGGCTGCGTTGTATTTCA
Organism: Geodia barretti; assembly: GCA_030341885.1. Classification (NCBI taxonomy): domain Eukaryota; kingdom Metazoa; phylum Porifera; class Demospongiae; order Tetractinellida; family Geodiidae; genus Geodia; species Geodia barretti. The sequence continues at coordinate 32,568 of CASHTH010000379.1, forward strand.
TCATCGACGTCATTCTCTGGTGGAACGGAGCTCCCTTCAAGTATCCTGGTGGGTTTGGACATACTGCTAGTTATTGGACGAATAATATCAACCTCAGGAGACCTCCAAAATTTGCATGGGCTTGAGATTTTTGAGGTGTTGGGACTAGTTTGCTTTGACATTTAAGTGTATGTTACTATTGGCAAGTTTATATGCACAGAGATTTAATCCTGTGACTAAACTATTTAACCCTTTCCCTCCACGACAGGAATGAACTCCATACTGGTGTACGTTGGCAGCGAGATTCTGCAGGGTTACTTCCCCTTCAGTTGGCAGCAGCAATCCAACTCCCACCTAGACCTGCTCTTTGCCAACCTCATCGCCGTGGGTCTGTGGATCCTCATCGCATACTACTGGTTTAGGATTGACTTTTTCGTCAAAATATAGCCACTCACTGTTTGTATATATTGTGCATTACTCTCTATTATGTCACATTTTCACATTTTCACATTTCTGTGCAATTATTATGGAAGTGGATTTTAAACCTAGGGAATCTCAGTAGAAGAGCAGAGAGAGGGGGAGAGAAAGATAATAAGAAAGGTTTTTAGAGTTCTCCACAGTCGGAAATGACGACAGGTCGACTTGTTTTCCCCGACTGCGTCCCAACTTTATCCATGCTGCGGATGACCTCCATGCCCTCCACCACGTGACCAAACACAACGTGCTTGTTGTCCAGCCACTCTGTCTTGGCTGTGCAGAGAAAGAACTGAGAACTGTTTGTGTTGGGCCCAGAATTGGCCATCGACAGCACTCCTGCGCCGGTGTGCTTCAGACTGAAATTCTCGTCATCAAACTTTACTCCGTAAATTGATTTCCCCCCCGTTCCGTTCTGATTGGTGAAGTCTCCTCCCTGGCACATAAACTGTGGGATGATGCGGTGAAACGGTGAGCCCTTGTAGCCAAACCCCTTCTCCCCGGTGCAGAGAGCTCTGAAATTCTCTGCTGTTCGCGGGACTACCTCTGAAAAAAGCTCGATAACTACACGTCCGGCAGCCTCTGAGCCTATCTTGATATCCATGAACACTCTGGGACTCCGCTTGGGTCGTTTGGCAGCCGACTCCCCCTCCCCCTCTCCTCCATCCTCCGTTGTCTCAGTGTCTTTTTTCCCTCCTTCGAGCGTTTCCCCCGCGTGTTCTTGCAGCCACGAGTCCTCAGACCATACAGGCTTAGAGCTACCTTCCTTTAGCATCTTGGGCCGAGCCACGTTCACGCGAATGGTCCTTCCACACAGCTCCGATTCGTTCATGTTGTCGATGGCAGCGGCCGCATCTTCAACGAGCTCGAACTCCACGAAGGCAAACCCGCGGTGTTTGTTCGTGGTGTAGTCGAGAGGAACGGAGATGTCCGTTATTTCACCGAAAGGGATGAAGGCGGCCTGCAGTATTTTCTCCTCTACTTCCTCCGCTAACCCGCCGACGTATACCACACGCTTGGTCGCCATCGCCGTTCCAAATAATGCCCACACACCTGTCGAATATTTGCGCATGCGCACCTTGTTTTTTGGGCCAAAAATTGCGTGCACGTGAGAAAACCACCAATATCCGCACACCGTCGTCGTACGAGCGAGTGTGAAAGAGATTGGGGGGAAAGGATGTCGGAAGCGGAGGCGCAGGGGATTCAGCAAGCTGAGGGTATAGGGTACTCTGAGGGAGAGCAGGTAGCCGATCAACAAGACACGCCGCAAGATGGACTGGTACGTAACACTTCCGCCCGCGGCGAGTTAGTACACCAAAAGCCTCTCTCGACTACAGGTGCCCAAAGAAGAGTACATGGAGATGGGTTCGGTGGAGCAGACGGCGACTGGGATCGAAGAGAGCGCTGGGGACCCGGGAATAATGCAGGGGGTCTTCTGCGACCCCAACAACTCCGCGGGCCCCGAGGTCCAGGAAGACGCTAGTCAGGGGATGGGGGGTGTGGCTCCAGCGTGTGAGGAAGGACAAGAGGCGGTTCCTGGAGGAGGGGTGTACCAGGGAACAGAAGCTACAGCTCAGACGGACGTCGAGAAGACACCAGAGGAGACCGCATATGAGGAAGAATGGTAACTCCAATTAGAGCACATGGACCGCCTGCTCTCTAATTGGAACAAGCAGCCTCTTTGTGTTTTACTAACCACTTGTTTTTCTGAAGGATTTTTCACAGATTTGTTAATCACTGACTAGGCCTAAGTCTAGGCCGAGGCACCAGTTACTGTTTTTCTCTCTCTTCCTCTCCCTCCCACCCATCTTCACCGCACCCAATCTGATTTAGCAAGCTCTTTGTTGGAGGATTAAGCTGGGAGACCGATGAAAGTAGGCTCCGGTTTTGTCTAATAAAACTGTATCTTGGTCTAAGGCACCGCCTGTTGCTGCCGATCCATAATGCTGTGTTTTATCTGCTGTTTCGTTGCGATTTGTACATTGTTGTGTAACATTCGATATCTCTCTGGTTGCCTGCCTTTACCCTGTGGCTGTGTGTGTTCTGTCGGCAGAGACTTTGGAGGAGTATTTTGAGGCCTACGGACCAGTGAAAAGTGTGATGTTGAAGGAAGACAGAGACACTGGAAAATCCAGGTTATTTTTAATTCCCTGTCCATTTTTACATGGGTTTAACTTTTTGTCTATTTGCGTTGAGTTAACCCTATTTCTGGCATGTGATTGTCACATGGTTCTCACCTGACACCGAGATGGTTATCCATTTGTTCCACAGAGGGTTTGCGTTCATCATTTTCAAAGAGAAGGAGTCAGTGGAAAAGGTGTTGGAGGGCGGGAAACACACTCTAGACAACAGAGACATCGACGTCAAGAAGGCCATCCCCCACGCCCAGCACCAGGTACAGTCCCGTTCCCATTCCCCGTGTTTTGGTTCCAAATTGAGACACACACAGTCACATGCTGTTAAACTGGTGTTTGTCGTGTTTCTTCTGTTTCAAACAACGCAGGCCATGAAGAACCGAACGAAGAAGATCTTTGTGGGCGGGGTTCCAACAGACATGGAGCAAATAACAATCGAAAGCTACTTCAAGGAGTACGGAGAGGTGAATTCCTAGAATATTTCTCTCTATTTCTTCCTCTTCTGATATTTTCCTTCTCTCACTCCCGGGCTCTCTCTTTCGGGCAGATTGTGGAGGTTGCCATAGTGACAGACAAGTCGGCAGACAAGCGTCGCCGAGGGTTTGTGTTTGTAACGTACACCACGGAAGAGGCGGTGGACAGGGTCACTCAGGTCCAGTTCCACAGCATCGGGGAGACTAAGGTGAGATTGCTTGTGTGTCTTCTTTACCTACACTTCGTTTTCCTGACTGCTTTGCTTTGCTTTGGTGAGCAAAGAAACAAGCTAACCTTGTATTCTTGTAGATGGTGCTATCCAACCATACGTATTAGTTCACGTAATTACACACACGTGTTGGGATTTTGTCTATTGCTGTGTATTGTAGTGTAATCTCTCCACTCCGTTTGTCTCTCTACTGTGCAGGTTGAGGTGAAGAGAGCCACACCGAGGGAGCAGTTCCCGGGCGGAGGAGGAGGAGGAGGAGGAGGGTGGAGGGGAGGCAGGGGACGTGGGGGAATGGGAGGAGGGTTCCAACGGGGAGGAGGAGGAGGAGGAGGTGGTGGATATGGAAGAGGTCTGTGTACTAATTATACCAGTCCAAACAACTTTCAATAAAACTGAAATTTTGGGGACATTTTGTTTATACAACTTATGTCTGCATATTATACCCAACATTTTTTGCCGGTATGTTCGCCCCTTGGGTGCTAAGCCATGAAATCCGAGTAAGTTTTCTTCAGCAAGTGACCTGCTATACATGTCTTGACCGGTCTATAATATTGTCAACACGTTGGTGTGATTTCTGTATCTGTCTGTCTGTCTGTCGCTATAGCGATCTCTGTCTGTCTGTCTGTCTGTCGCTATAGCTGGGTGGTGTGATTTCTGTCTCTGTCTGTCTGTCTGTCTCTATAGCTGGGTGGGTTCCGTATGGATATCACGGCCACCAACAAGAGCAGTACTACGACGGATCGTGGGACGGTGGCTACGATGGGTATGGAGCCGGGGGAGGGTACGGAGGCTACGGAGGATATGGCCCTCCTCAAGGTGGTGGCAGGGGAGGTCAGTTCCGTGACAACCTGTCAACTCTATCACTGCCTCGTTTCTCCAACTCCAAGTCTTGTTGAACATTGACATACACCTATTACTCCACTCTGTTTCTTTTCCCCTTTACGATTACTCCTACACATTGTTCATCTCCTCTCTCTCTCTTCACCAAATCCCGCTGCAGGTTACTCAAGGTATGGACCAGTAAAGAACTACAATCAACACGGAGGAGCGTCCTACCACCCATACAGTCGATGACCAGCCATTTGTGCCATGCTAGCTTCTTTTGTACTTTATCGTACTGCAGTACAGGTGGCAGGCAGCAACAAATATTATCTATTGTCTTGCATCACAAATATTTTGCCATTTGAGTTTATTATGTATATACACACAATTATACAATTGATATAGCTATTATTTTGGTTAACTCTTTTCCAGATCTCGGAACTTTCCCTCTATAATGGGTGTGTAAAAGGGAAGAGTATGGTATTAGCAGAGGTTTACTATACTCCGATATTTTCGTTGAGGAACACACCAAGTCTCTTGCAGTAGGCGTCGAGGCGATAGGCAGTTTGTTCCAAGGCACTAACACTGGCCTCCACCTGGTCAATCTGGTCACAGTATGGTTGTAGGGATACAACTAGAGAGAGAGAGAGAGGGGGCATACAGCTATGTATCTATGGATCCACATCTACGATCTTCGTTTCATATGGGATATAGCTGCTGATAAAAAATTGTGGTCAAAGAGCAGTATTTTCAGCTTGGATTCAAGCAAAACAAGCTGGATTGTTGAGAAATATGAGAGAGAGAAGAGGAGAGAGGAACTGACACTTGTCGTTGAGTCTCTGGGAGACTTCATTCAGTCGCGAGGCCAGAGCCGTCATGTCCTGGTACTTGTTCAGAGTTATCTGGTTCAGTCTCTGCAGGAGGGCGTACTCCTCCGACGTGGCTGGACGGAGGAACGACGGAAGGATGAGTTGCTATTGCACTCAGCATACAACCTTACCTGCAAGCTCCCCGTTTAGATACTCCGCCACTTTCTCGAACATTTCGTAGCACTGAGCGTTTCTCTCACTCGCGACATCTTCTCCTGCGCTCCCCTCAGCTTCCACAGTCTCCTCCTTCTCCTTTTCTTCCTCCTTCACACTCTCTTCGGAAGACATTTTCGTATACTGGCTCCGGATTCTTCCGGATACTATCACTGTCGGTCCTGTTCCGGATCCGAATATAGATATATGCGCATGCGCAAAATATCGCCATTCGAGGCGGCAATTTCTTCGAGAGAGAGAAGAAAGTTTCGTGCGATCTAAACGTCCTTTTCTACTGCTTCGTCTGTGATTCTAGGGAGAAAGAGAAGGAGCCATGTCTGGACGAGCTGGAAAAGTCAGGAAGAAGCGTGTGAGCCGCTCGGCCAAAGCAGGCGTTGTTTTTCCTGTCAGTAGGTGAGACACGAGACAACCAGCGCCGAAAACGACCCTTACCTTATCGCTTTCGCGGCGAGCGGGACCTTTGGCGAACATCTACACTAGACAGCGTTCGACCCTACCGTTTACTCTACAACCCAAGAAGCTTAGAAGCTGGAGTGACGTCATGAGTACACCGCGCATTCTAGTAGAGTGGTTCAAATAAGGCAACTTCTCTCTTTTCCCTTTTCTCCCTCTCAGAGTGTACCGCTACCTAAAACTGGCCATTCTGAAGCGCCGTGTTGCCGTGGGAGCACCTATCTACCTGTCGGCAGTTCTAGAGTACCTGTGTGCGGAGGTCCTCGAGTTGGCCGGAAATGCCGCTAGGGACAACAAGAAGAAGATTATCACACCTCGTCACATCCTCCTAGCTGTTGCCAACGACGACGAACTCCACAGGGTATGTAGTCAATGCACCAATTTTCACCCCATTTCAGCCCACTGGATCTTGGTTTTGGCGGCAAATGGTGTGTGAAATATCCCTCTTTCTCTGTGTGCCCAGCTGCTGCGAGGGGTGACCATAAGCCAGGGAGGTGTCCTGCCACACATCCCGGAGGTGCTGCTGTTCAAGAAGAGCCAGCTGCGAGGAGTCAGCAAACCGCAGAGTCTCCATACCAAGCCTGCTACCACTGCAGCCAGCAAGGTGAGATGCACACACACAGACACACACTCTTTGTCTCTCTATCTCTCTCTTTCATCTCCTACTCTCTATCTATCTCTCTATCTCTCTCTACAATGTATCCAAGAAGACATCTCTCTAATAACAACACCTTTTCATTCCACAAGAACAGTTTCTATCACGAATATTTAATCCGTCTGTCACAGGCACCAAAGTCCCCAGTCAAGGCAGCTCCCCCAAAGAAGACTACCTCTTCGCCCAAGAAGAGCCAGGCGGCCAGCAAGCCAACTCCCGCCAGCGGAGGAGGTATCACTGTCCTCTCTGAGAAAACTCTCTTCCTGGGCCAGAAACTGACCGTCATCCAGGGAGACATTTCTCAACTGACTGTGGATGCTGTCGTACATCCAACTAGTGGAAACTTTTCTCTGGCTGGGCAGTGTGGTGAGTTTGCCTGCCTTACCAAAACACTCGTCAGTTTACTACTTTTTCTCTCTCAGGATCTGCGCTGCGTGGTGCTGGAGGTCCGAGTTTTGATTCAGCCGTGAAAGAAGTGTCTGATAAGACGTCTCTAGCTATGGCTGAAGGTAGCCCCCTCTCTTTCTCATCTTCATTCTTCAATAATTTCACCCCCTCTCCTTTTCCAGCTGCAATCAGTGGCTCGGGAACGCAGCTGCCGTGCAAACATGTGCTACACGTCCACAGTCCGTCGTGGGGGGATGACGACGCAGTCACCAACCTGGAGAAGGCCGTCAAGAACTGCCTCACACTCGCAGAGAACAAGAACCTGTCTACCGTCGCTTTCCCATCCGTTGCCAGTGGATCGTAAGTCAATCACACGTCAATATGGCACACTGTACAATTGGTCCAAATTGACGCGGTACATATTACTACTCTGACATGTTGTAGGAACAACTTCCCAAAGCAGGCGGCAGCACAGGCCATCTTGAAGAGCATCAAAGAATATTTCACCTCTTCAGTCAGCTCCCAACTCACACAGGTCTGTGGCAACCCTCTAATCCAGACACCAGGGGGACAGGAGAAAGTGTCCATATTAGTGAGGTGTCCTTATCTTCTTTCCCCTCTCCCTCCCTCCTCACCTCCACAGATATACTTTGTTCTCTTTGATATGGAGTCAATTGGGATATACACATCTGAGCTAGCTAAACTGGACGACTGACGATGACCTGCCAGTTCATCCTGCGATTGAAACACTTTAGTATCTACTTTTTTTTCAGACTCTTTTTTCTTTTTTAGAAATTTTTCACGATTTACACAATATCAATAATGCTGTATACCCATAATACATAGTCCCTCTTCTCGTACTCTGATTTGTACAAATTTTGTATACAACGTTAGACTTTCGCATGTGCATCGCTTCACTCCAACCTTTCAAATTTGATCACACAACAATATTATATAATGAAACACTGATTGCAGGGGTGGGGGTGGTGGTTGCTAGGAGTCAGAATTCACCAGAGGGTGGGCGTGTACTGATACATTAACCCAATCAGCCTCCTCATCTCCCTCACCACCAGTCGACTGGTCCATCTCTCCACTGCTCATTAGTGGGTGTGGCACACTTGCTGGGGGCGTGTCAGGTTCCCGTGGCGACATGGCATCCCCGTTGCTCCCGGTAACGGTGAGAGCCTCTTGCGAAACCTGTGAGGAGGTCCTAGCGCACTGTTCCAGAGGGTGGGCTCTATTTAGATCTTCCTGGGGTCTCTGCACTGTGTGAACCACCATAGAATAATACATCGCCATTCAGAATGACGTAGACCAACTCACCGATAACATTATGTTCATCTTTCAACATGGCACCACTGAAGGCAATCTTGTTCAGAAGAATATCCCGTACCTTGCAGAGAAAGGGAGATTACTGAAGATTACTAGAGTGGGCAAGAGATTACTGGTGGCTCACATGTTTGAGTCCAGCGAGAGAGAGGAGCAGCGTGTTCTCGGTCTCGGGGGACAGCTGTCGTTCATCAGTCAGCTCTGAAATCTCTCCCTCCATTGATACTGCACTCACACACAATGGACACAATGGTAGCTGACCTCGGAGAATGACAACTCCACAGATCAATTACATAGCTACATAGAGGTTCATCTACTGTATACAAGTACCACATAGTAGGCCTAATAGTCATCACTAATTGTTGAAATTGGTCTTGTACAGCCCATGTGTGGAGTAGAGAGAGAGAGAGAGAGAGGAAGGAGCTGTTTACTACGGAGTAGTGAGTCCAGTTTGCCTCCCGCAGTAGCCAGGTTAGACTGCTCGAGGGCATCGACTCGACTTGTCAGCCACTCCACTGACCCATGGAAATGGTACATGTGCTGCCATCTGAGGACAGACACACACGCACTGGTCTCAGTCACAGTCACCAACACGTCCATTTTTTGCTGTTCGAGACAAGTCTCATGGGATTTCAAGGTATAGGTATAATAGGGAGCAATATGCTGGTTGTGCACAAATACGTAGAGTCTAATGAGAGTTTAGTTTAATGATGAACTTTGCCTCAAGCACCATGTATGTTATTATTAGCCTTAGTCAAAAAACTCTCTCACTTTTGGATTGTTCTTCATTTCTTTGTCACGACGTCCCCTATTATCCTGCCCACGCCCCTTTCTAGGCTCCTTTGGATCTTGTGAGTGTTGACTTGGAAATGGGGTGTGGTTTAGAGGGGGGAGGTGGTCTTTTGGAGGGCCAATGGGGGGAGGGGAGAGTTGGCTGGACGATGCACTTCCTTTGACCCTCTCTCTCTCCTACATCGTCTCCAAATCAAATGTTCCCTGCCTGACGTGAGAAGAGAGCCTGCTTTTGCCATGCTCCAGCTGTTTGACGACAAATTCCAAATTAACCCATGGTTAGAGACAAATATGCTTTGAGCACACCGTTACTTAACGGTTAGGGTCTGGAGGGTTTTTTTTCAGGGTGGGTTTGTTCTGATGAAGTTGTGTTGTCGGAAGTGGAGATGGGGGGGAGGGTGTTGGGAGGGACGGGAGGATGGGGCGTTGGTGATGATGCGCGATGAGCCACACTCTTGGAGAAGGATGCTGAGACTGAGACAATAGAGGAGAGAGAAGAGAGAGAGATGAGCGAGAGAGGAGAGGAAGAAGGAAGAAGAAGAAAAAGAAAGAAATAAAAAAAGAAAGGAAAAGAGGGAAAAAAAAGAAAAAGAGGCACACAAAAAAGAGGGAGAAAAGAGGGCAGGGTCTAAAAGAGGGAGAGCCGTTTTAGCGCCCCGAGCGTTTTTTTAATTTATTTTAGCGCCAAAAGCAAAAGCCAAAGAACAAACGCAAGCAAAAAGCAAAAGCACGAACCACGAGGTTGCATTTTACTATTTTTAACTCTTTTCTCACTGGATTTCGGAGTGTAGGGACCTCTGATGCGGGTGGTAGTGTTGGACTTCGTAGTAGGGACCAGACAGTTGGAAAAGTGCATCAGATGGTTTGAAATACTAGTCTAGGTTGCGTTAGTCACCCTATATCACTGAGGCACCAATAAATAATACATACATACATACAGACATACACGTGGGGAGAACGAAAACAGTGTGTTGAAACTAACAAAACATGTCCATACAGCTGAGCTAGCCCCTTAAGGACAACACCCCTGAAACGAGGACACCCTGTCCCTAATAAGGACACCTTCAGCGACAGATGCATTCAACAATACTCTGACACTTTCTTCTGTCCTATTGGCATTCATATTTAGAGGGATCTCCATGTCAGTACTACCCAAGTTGGTGGATGGAACATACTCCTTGAATATAATGCGTGTGTCATGAACATAGTGAACGTGAAAGACTCACAAGACTTCTGTATGTGCTATGCGCATGAGACACACCCATGTAGTCAAAGGGACGGAACCCCATCTGCACACAGGGCGTTCCCATACTTCCAGGACATTGGGTAGGGAGGAATTCCCTTCCGAATAGTAATCGGATCCATTCTGACTGGGTGTGTGTGGAGTTGAGACACAAGAATTAGTGTCTTTCTTTTTTTTTCTTTTTTTTTTTTTTTTTTTTTTTTGAAAGTAAAGTGTGAAGTAAAGGGGGGGGGGGGGGGGGGGTGGGGGACGCCCAAAACCCATGCGCCGGGGTTAAAATCTGGTGGCTTTGGGGAAAAGGAAGTTGGGGGGGGGGGACCAAGTGCTGGCTTCAAGAAGTGATGCGTAGAGGACTTTCGTATGCTTTCTTCAGTTAGAAAGAATGTTATGAACCACGTCCAATTTACGACTAATGGTGACGATACCTGAGAGGGAGGAGGAGGAGAGAGAGAGAGAGGAGAGAGGTAAGGGATATAGGGGCTGGATCTCTATTCCGTAATGGTCCAGAAAAAATCCGATGTTGTCCTCAAACGGCCGCGTAGGTTCGCGGATCTCGGCAATGTTATTCCTCGGAGAGCCACTGAAGAATGCGGGAGAGCCTTTACATGATCTGCCTCCAGACCCAAGTTGCAGCTGTTTACCACCGGCCCACCATCTCCATCAGCTCCGTGATATGGCAATGTGGACCAGAAGAGAGAATTGCTAAGACCACGATGTCGACGCAATTCATCACAAGGTGTAGGTTCAATGAAGGAGGGATCCATGACGACCTTAGTCGGACGCCAGTAGAAGAAGTAGAAACAATAATTATTAATTTTGCCACCACAACCAAAAGCCTAGCACTAATCTCATCTGACACCAGCTTTTATTCGCCCCCCCTGTCTAAGATCTAATACTGATTAGTGACAAGTCCCTCGACTTACTGTGAGGGACTCGTCTCTCTCGACGTCCCCATCTCCGCGTTCATCACAAACAGATCGGTGCTAGCAGTTATGCATCCCTGTCGGTACCCCAGATCAGGGTCTCCTTCACATAGACAGAACAGAATATCCTCCATCATCTGTCTGAGATAATGATACTGTCATGCAAAATGATTGTTTTGTAATTGTAATGTAATGATGATGTAGAGGACTCAACTGAACGTCGCTTGATCTGAAGAACGGTTGTCAGGG
>CASHTH010000380.1:0-13355 GCA_030341885.1 Geodia barretti
GGGGGACAGAGGAAGCCAGGGAGTACGTGGGGAGAAAGGAGATAAAGGTACACAGGGACCGTCAGGATACCGAGGACCACCGGGACAAAAGGGAGAGTTGGGACAACCTGGAGACAAGGGAGAAAGAGGATACCGAGGATTACAAGGAGACAAGGGAGAGGCTGGATCCCAAGGACCGCGGGGCCCTGCTGGTCTAGATGCCTCACCTGGATCCCCAGGAGAACCAGGATTTGAAGGACCATCAGGAGAACATGGAGATCCAGGCCCACAAGGTCCACGTGGTTTGACTGGGAGAAACGGTTTACATGGATACCCTGGGGCAGTTGGACGGCCGGGAACACCTGGTAAACCAGGAATACCAGGAGAGAATGGAGAGAAGGGAGATCATGGAACTTGTGAATGTGAAGGAGCACCAGCCCCTGGATCACAAGGAGCACCAGTTCTCTCAGGCACAGGAGGAGCTGTCTATGTTCGCTGGGGGAGGACTGTGTGTCCCAGTGACCAAGGAACTCAACTAGTGTATCCTGGGAGAGCTGGAGGGACAGATGGAGGGGCTGACCATCTCTGCATGCCAAACGCTCCCGAGTACCTTCAGTTCACCAGTGGGAACCAGGGAGTTCCCCTACATGGAGTGGAGTATCGAGCCGGAGACAATAGCTCACTGTCCAGTGTTGAAAACCACAACGTTCCGTGTGCTCTGTGCTACACCACCACACGAGACACAGTGGTCATGATCCCAGCCAAAGTCAACTGCCCAACTAACTGGACTATGGAGTACAATGGGTACCTCATGACCGCACACTCCAGCAATCATCGTTCGACGTACCAGTGTGTGGACAGGGACCCTGAGACTGTTCCAGGCACCAACAGTGAGCAGAGTTCTGATGATGCTCTCTTCTACAACGTGGAGGCAGTCTGCACTGGAGACTACTGCCCTCTGTATCGCGACAATGGAAAAGAGCTCACCTGTGTGGTCTGCTCTCGATGAACTTGCTGATTGCTACAAGACTGTTATACACATAGATGCACCACCCCAAGACTGTTATACATGTAGCAAGCTGTTGTACTAGAGAGTATAGTGGCACAGCCATTTTGAGTGATGTTAAATATGCAATGCACATTCGCCATGCGCGCATGCACAATAGTTCACAGGCAAGGATGTGGTGACTCCGTAACTCATACAATCATACGGAATGTGTTTATAAAAAAATTAATAGTGAGTGAAACAAGCTCTACATCTAGTCGTCTGAATTGTGTGGCACTACATGTATCGTAATGGTTCTAAATAAGCTTGCGAACCTGATATTTTCACTAGCGAAAAATGCTCATTCTACTTTTTATCTGCTAGTCATGCACCCGAGATATCTGGCATTTTTGGCGAGTGAAGCGAGCAGTTCGATTTTTCACGTGTTTCATGTGTATTTAGAATAACATATTACTGTATGTGTGGCAGTGCCCATACATATATACAGAAAAATTTCGCATTGAGACGACTAGGAGGACTCGTTTCACTTGCCAATAATGCAGCTACAGCTTATTCCAGTCTTCCAATGGGATGGATAGAACATGTTTAAGCATAGATGCTGACAAATTTGTCTGCAGAGGAGACAGTCTCCTGCCACTAGCACACCTACCAACACTCACTCCTCCCTCTTCTCTTACTGTGAGACCTCATCACCAGTAACAGCACACAGTAAAATTATTTGCTCTCCTCACAGTCAAACCGGTAGATGCTGACAAGTTTGCCTACACTCACTGGCTAAGAGGTATGCACTCAAATTTATAGGGCCACCACATGCAGGGCCTGCATAGTGTGTAATACAAATTATAGAGTGCTACCTGCGATTATTAATCCTTGATACATTTCACAGGATTTGCTTAGTTGTGTGGCACTTCCCCCAATTTTGAAACACATTTCCTGTATACATAGCTAATTGAAGCTGGGGCTTGGTTGGTTACAGTATGTAAACTTCCTAGTTTTCACTGTAACATTCTGTAGGTCACTGTTCATTTGTATCTTCCCTGCTGCCTCTTGGTTCAAGTACTCTACTGTCCATTGGCTGGGACTGCCACATGCTCTTCTGGCAAGAGATTGAGCCAATAATACTCACTAATGGAGAGGTCTTCCCCATGGAGGACAGTCAGCCTCAGTGTGGGTTCAAGCTGGGGCCATCCACTACTACAGAGTATCTTCCTCTGTCAGTGTGTGAGGTCTCAGGCTTTGGAGTCCTCGTGTCGTTCACAAACACTAATAGAGATGTGGACATCACTTACTACACCTTCTTACCCACTGACACTTCTTAGACATCCTAAATCTGTTTTTCCTGCACAATTGCACATGCTTAGTGCACATAATTCTGATAAGATCATTGCCTAAAACATGGGAGAGATGGAGTGAGAGGTCCAGCTGGACCACCAGGTCTACCTGGACCTACAGGACTGGCTGGAGATAAGGGAGAGAAGGGAAGCGAGGGACTGCAGGGAGAGAGAGGGATAACGGGACCTCGGGGAATTGTAGGTCTCAAGGGGATGACTGGAAGCAAGGGGGACAGTGGAGACTCTAGTCAGCCTGGACCTCAGGGACCTCAGGGAGGAGCTGGTGACAAAGGAGCTCGCGGGAACACTGGACTAACTGGACCTCAGGGAGAACGCGGAGCCCCAGGTCCTCTGGCCATGGGAGGAGCTGTCTATGTTCGCTGGGGGAGGACTGTTTGTCCCAGTGACCAGGGAACTGAGCTGGCATACTCTGGGAGAGCTGGAGGGAATCGCTATAGTCATCAAGGAGGGGGCGCCAACCATCTCTGTATGCCAGATGATCCTGAGCACTTGCAGTATACTAGTGGAGTACAAGGATACAGCTACATATATGGAGTGGAGTATCGACCAGTCAGCTCTCAACCGTTACAAACTGTTAATTCCCTCAATGTTCCATGTGCTGTGTGCCATGTCAGAACACGGGCTACACTGTTGATGATTCCAGCTAAAGTCAACTGCCCCACAAACTGGACCACTGAGTACACTGGATACTTGATGACTGAATACCATGCTCATCATCGTTCCACATATGAATGTGTGGACAAAGTACCCGAATCTGTTGCTGGACTTAATGGTGCTGATAGCAGTCAAGCTCTCCTCTACCATGTGGAACCTGTTTGTTCTGGAATGTCCTGTCCACCATATGATAGTGGGAAGGAGCTCACCTGTGTGGTGTGCTCTCATTGATAACCTATCTATCGATAATTACATTCTGTGCACTTCCTTTGATGATGATTATCTCATGCTGATAAACCCTCAAAATTATCATAGGGAGAGTTAGTTTAGATAGCAAAGCAAAATATACTGTACTCCTTTGTTCACATTACTTATGTAAGTTCTTCTTACTTGTGGAGCTGAGGAAGAATGGGTTGTGGACATGACGGAAAAATCTTGTGGAAGAGAAACAAACAAGACAGCAAGCAGCTAGCTCTCAGTAGGGGAGTTGGTGGACAATCAGGATGCTACATTAATATTCCCAAGGTGCGATTAGCATACACACATACGCTAAGCTGACTACTCACAAACATTATTAAGTTCTCACTATGGCAATGTTGTGAAAATCATCAAGACATCGATAGTCATGAGTTCACACAGAGCCATGGAACACTACCCTACTGCATGGTGTATACTTGATGTAATGTAATAATCCTGCAACCTATGCACAATAATCATAGGTAATGAATACCAATCACCATCCATCTAACATGGTTACATTCTTAGAAAAGTGGTATAATTGACCCATTTACTACAGGAATGCTATCATGGATTCTCAAAGCAGGTCTGAGCATGCTCACTAAACCATCAGAGTAACAAATGGCTGAGTCCAGGGAATGGACATGGAAGTTTGTACAGTATCTATGTACCTTTGGTTTGATGAGAGTCGAATTTTGTTCGTGGATTTTCCAGCTGAGTTTTAATCAGTATTTTTTTAATGCAGCCTGTATGCATCAAAATGAAGAGGAGACAGCATACATATTTACACTCTGGATACCATATTTTATAACTTGGGGGTGTAATTACCCCTAGACGAATTTGTTATGAATCGACATTTTATGTGGCTGTAGGCAATCAGTGTGAGTGGAGTAGAGATGATGGGAGTGGCCAGAGCTGGAGGAGGAGGTCTGGTTCTGGGTCTTGGTACCACCTCGGGACAGGTGTTCCTGGTATCCATCGTATCTGACAATCTGCTCTGGCTGCCTCTGGAGGTTCCCGACACCTCCGGGAAGAGAAGAGTGAAATGGTACAGAAACGCTTCGATTCCTCATTCAGTTCTTATGCCTCTCTCTGCTATCATTTTCTTTTGTCTCGTTTTCTCTTCCTTGCTCTCTACACCTTCCTCGCCCCTCACCTGCAGTCTGTCATGGCTGGTGAAGAGTCCCGACCAACTCTATCTGGCTACTGGCTACAGTGGTGGCCTGGTGGCAGTTTGGAGAATAGACCTCAACAAAGCTGACTCACAGTGAGTATCGAGTGCAGTACATGTCGTGCTTGTATTTTCTCCTCAAAAGTTTGTAGGCAAGCATCAATTTTTTTACTTGAATGGTGATATTATGTGTTTCGCAACTTGTTTTTTACTTGAAAGATGATATTTTAATGCTGTGGTGTGTTTCGCAACTTGTCAGGGTAGAGCATTCAGTGGTCGGTAGACTCCAGGACACAAAAGCTGATATCACCTTGACCAGCTGGGCCCCTGATGAGAGGTATGTGTATATTATAGTCACACTCTGCATGCATGGAGCTAGTCTTTGAGTCAGTAGTGTAATAGGGTTCAGTGCTCACCTTCTCCTGACTGGACAAGCATTTAGCAAGGCTACATTCAAACGAAAATGGAATGGAAAATGATTCTGACCCACAAAATAGTCACCGACTGTCACAGTTTTCCCTCACCAGGGGTATACCAAACACATAGAGAACTACATACATACGCCTTGTTTGTGTCCATGATGTAGTATTGTGTGTACACGTGCAGGGTACAGGCAGTAGGTACAGTGATGGGGGAGGTTGTGTTCTACGTGAGTGGTCCTGGCAGCAGTAGTGGCTGGCAGTGCAGCCAGAAACTGGGGTGTGGAGGTTCCGCCATCACTTGTGCTGCATGGATGACCAATAGCAGGTGTGTACCTCTGATAGCAGGCCGGATTGTTGACACACTAGAGCACGGCTTGACTACTCATGCATATGGGCAGAAAACGAATGAGCCTCTTGCAGAATGAATACATGTCTCTGTGGTGTGCACATGACTGAGCATCTTGATATTATTCTTGTAGTGTATCAGTTGACTACCCATGTGTATTGAGTAAACTTGCTCCCAGATATGAATTGATAATCTCTAATGTATAGGGGTCTGATCTACAGCATACTGGCAGTACCGATAGAGCATGGCTTGACTACCCATGCATGGACAGATAATGCCTCTGCGGTGTGTGTTCGTGACTCAGTGATGCTCTCTGTTCCAGTATACTAGCAGTGGGAGGAACTGACGACAGTATTCACATTCTGCAGAGGAGACAGTCTCCTGCCACTAGCAGACCTACCAACACTCAGTCCTCCTCTTCTCGTACGTTAGACCTCATCACCAGTAACAGCTCACAGTAAAAATATTTGCTCTCCTCACAGTCTAGCCAGTAGATGCCTGACAAAGTGCTACACTCGCTAGAGGTATGCATTCTCAAATTTATAGGGCCGCATAGTGTGTAATACAAGTTTTACAGTGCTACCACCTGCGATTATTAAATCCTTGATACATTTCATTCACAGGATGTGCTTAGTCGTGTGGCACTTCCCCATTTTGGAAACGACATTTCCTGTATACATAGCTGATTGAGGCTGGGGCCTGTGTTGGTTACAGTATGTAAGACTCCTATGTGTTCACTGTAACATTCTGTGTGTCACTAAAACGTCATTTGTGCTCGTCCCTGCTGCCTCTTGGTTCATAGTACTCTACTGTCCATTGGCTGGAGACTGCCACATGCTCTTCTGGCAGGAGATTGAGCCAATAAGACTCACTAATGAGAGTCTTCCATGGAGGACAGTCCAGCCTCAGTGTGGTTCACAGCTGGGGCCATCCACCTACTACATGAGTATCTTCCTCTGTCAGTGCTGTGGGAGTTGCAGGATTTGGTCCTAGTGTTGTTCACAAATACTAATAGAAGTGGACATCAATAATACACCTTCTGACACTGCACTTATTAGAATCCTAATTCTGTTTTTTCACGGCACAATTGGGCATGCTTAGTGTGATAGATCATTGGCCCTTGCCTAAACCAACTACAGTATCTAAGAGCTAATCCATGACATCCTCTGACGTAAATATGACTCTGCTCTTGCCACAGTATGAATGGGTGTCCTAGTCCCCATACACACCTCTGAGAGCTGTCATATCGAGTTTTTGGCAGAAGATGGAGTGTAGCCTAAAGTGTGCCTTGATTCTAGCACAGTAGTAGTTGCTTTTTCTATTTCCTTTGGCCAAAATGAAGGTGAGAGAAGCAAGTTTCTGAGAATTCAATGTACACTAAGAAATGATGCCTGTGTGGTCCCATCACAGGAGGTAGTCAAGTAAGTGTCCACCAAGTGGAGGTACTGAGAGGTAGGGATGGGAGAGATGGAGTGAGAGGTCCAGCTGGACCACCAGGTCCACCTGGACCTACAGGAGTGGGCGGAGATAAGGGAGAGAAGGGAAGCGAGGGACCAGAGGGAGAGAGAGGGATAACGGGACCTCGGGGAATTGTGGGTCTCAAGGGGATGACTGGAAGCAAGGGAGACAGTGGAGACCCTGGTCAGCCTGGACCTCAGGGACCTCAGGGAGGAACTGGTGACAAAGGAGATCGCGGAGACACTGGCCTCCCTGGACCTCAGGGACCACTAGGAGCCCCAGGTCCTCTTGCCATGGGAGGAGCTGTCTATGTTCGCTGGGGGAGGACTGTGTGTCCTAGTGGCCAGGGAACTGGGTTGTTGTACTCTGGGAGAGCTGGAGGGAGTCGCTATAGTCACCAAGGAGGGGGCGCCAACCATCTCTGCATGCCAGCTGATCCTGAACACTTGCAGTTTACTAGTAGAGTACAAGGAAATAGCTACATGTATGGAGTAGAGTATCGACCACATTCTCAACCGTTACAAACTGTTAATTACCACAATGTTCCATGTGCTGTGTGCCATGTCACAACACGAGCTATAATATACATACTGTGTACTTCCTTTGATGATGATTATCTCATGCTGATAAACCATCAAAATTATCATAGGGAGAGATAGTGTAGATAGCAAAGCAAAATACTGTACTCCTTTGTTCACATTACGTATGTAAGTTCTTCTTACTTGTGGAGCTGAGGAAGAATGGGCTGTGGACATGACGTGAAAAATCTTGTGGAAGAGAAACAAACAAGACTGCCAGTAGCTAGCTCTCAATAGTGGAGTTTGTGGACAATCAGGATGCTACATTAATATTCCCAAGGTGCGATTAGCCTACACATGCGCTAAGCTGACTACTCACAAACAGTTCTAATGTGTTGTGAAAGTCATCAAGACATCAATAGTCATGAGTTCACACAGAGCCATGGAACACTACCCTACTGCATGGTGTAGTTGATGTAATGCAACCTATGCACAATAAACATAGGTGATTAGTACCAATCATCATCCATCTAACATGGTTACATTCTTAGAAAAGTGGTACAATTGACCCATTTACTACAGGAATGCTATCATGGATTCTCAAAGCAGGTCTGAGCATTCCCTATGCTCACTAAACCATCAGATTAACAAACAGCTGAGTCCAAGGAATGGACATGGAAGTTTGTACAGTACATGTGGTCCAGTTTGCCACAAAAATTCCTTTGCAAATTTATCACAGTGAGAGATAGTGTAGGTAGCAAAGCAAAATACTGTACTTCTTCTTACTTGTGGAGCTGAGGAAGAATGGGTTGTGGACATGACGGAAAAATCTTGTGGAAGAGAAACAAACAAGACAGCAAGTAGCTAGCTCTCAGTAGGGGAGTTAGTGGACAATCAGGACGCTATATTAATAATCCCAAGGTGCGATCAGCATACACATACTCACAAACATTAAGTTCTCACTATGGCATGTGTTGTGAAAGTCATCAAGACATCTTAGTCATGAGTTCACAGAGCCATGGAACGCTACCCTACTGCATGTCTCAATAACTTGGTAGCAAGGTAGAAAGGCAAGGCAAGGCAAACAAGTCAACTATACCCAGGAGAGCTCAGAGAAATGAAGAAGAGCTGCCCTGGGTGGCATGGTGTATACATGATGTAATGTAATACTCCTGGCAACCTCTATGCACAAAAAACATAGGTGATAAGTATATACTAATAACCATCCATCTAACATGGTTAAAGTGGTATAATTACGGAACCCATTTACTATAGGAATGCTATCATGGATTCTCAAAGCAGGTCTGAGCATTCCCTATGCTCACTAAACCATCAGAGTAACAAACGGCTGAGTCCAGGGAATGGACATGGACAGTACATATGGTCCAGTTTGCCACAAGAATGCAGAAGAGTGCAGTACATGTCGTGCTTGTATTTTCTCCTCAAAAACGTTTGTAGGCAAGCATCAATTTTTTTACTTGATATTAATGCTGTGGTGTGTTTCGCAACTTGTCAGGATAGAGCATTCAGTGGTCGGTAGACTCCAGGACACAAAAGCTGATATCACCTTGACCAGCTGGGCCCCTGATAATAGGTATGTGTATATTATAGTCACAAACTGCATGCATGGAGCTAGTCTTTGAGTCAGTAGTGTAATAGGGTTCAGTGCTCACCTTCTCCTGACTGGACAAGCATTTAGCAAGGCTACATTCAAACGAAAATGTAATGGAAAATGATTCTGACCCACAAAATAGTCACCGACTGTCACAGTTTTTCCCTCACCAGGGGTATACCAAACACATAGAGACCTACATACACACGCCTTGTTTGTGTCCATGATGTAGTATTGTGTGTACACGTGCAGGGTACTGGCAGTAGGTACAGTGATGGGGGAGGTTGTGTTCTACGTGAGTGGTCCTGACAGCAGTAGTGGCTGGCAGTGCAGCCAGAAACTGGGGTGTGGAGGTTCCGCCATCACTTGTGCTGCATGGATGACTAATAGCAGGTGTGTACCTCTGATAGCAGGCCGGATTGTTGACACACTATAGCACGGCTTGACTACCCATGCATATGGACAGAAAATGAATGAGCGTCTGACAGAATGAATACATGTCTCTGTGATGTGCAGTACTGATAGAGCATGGCTTGACTACCCATGCATGGACAGATAATGCCTCTGCAGTGTGTGTACGTGACTCAGTGGTGCTCTCTGTTCCAGTATACTAGCAGTGGGAGGAACTGACGACAGTATTCACATTCTGCAGAGGAGACAGTCTCCCGTCACTAGCACACCTACCAACACTCAGTCCTCCCTCTTCTCTTACTGTGAGACCACATCACCAGTAACAGCAAACAGTCGAAATATTTTCTTTCTTCACAGTCAAGCCAGTAGATGCCGACAAGTATGTCTACACTCACTGGCTAAGAGGTATGCATTCAAATTTATAGGGCCACTAGGTTCACAAACTTTAGAGTGCTATATACCTGCAATTATTAATCCTTGTTGTTTGTTCATGTGGCACATGTTTCACTTCCCCAATTTTTCTGTATACATAGCTTATTGAAGCTGGGGCTTGTTTGGTTACAGTATGTAAACTTCCTATAACATTCTGTAGGTCACTGCTCGTTTGTGTCGTCCCTGCTGCCTCTTGATTCAAGTACTCTACTGTCCATTGGCTGGGACTGCCACATGCTCTTCTGGCAAGAGATAGAGCCAATAAGACTCACTAATGGAGAGGTCTTCCCCATGGAGGACAGTCAGCCTCAGTGTGGGTTCAAGCTGGGGCCATCCACTACTACAGAGTATCTTCCTCTGTCAGTGTGTGAGGTTGCAGGCTTTGGAGTCCTCGTGTTGTTCACAAACACTAATAGAGATGTGGACATCACTTATTACACCTTCTTACCCACTGACACTTCTTAGACATCCTAATTCTGTTTCCCCCTGCACAATTGTGCATGCTTAGTGTGATAAGATCATTGCCTAAAACAACTAAGTATCCCTGAGAGCTATCCATGACATCCTCTGACGTAAAATGACTCTGCTTCTTGCCAGTATAAATGGGTGTCCTAGTCCCCATACACACATCTGAGAGCTTGTGTCATATCGAGTTTTCGCAGAAGATGGAGTTGCCAAAGTGTGCCTTGATTCTAGCAACAATAGTAGTTGCTTTTTCTATTTCCTTTGCCCAAAATGAAGGTGAGAGAAGCAAGTTTCTGAGAATTCAATGTACACTAAGAAATGATGCCTGTGTGGTCCCATCACAGGAGGTAGTCAAGTAAGTGTCCACCAAGTGGAGGTACTGAGAGGTAGGGATGGGAGAGATGGAGTGAGAGGTCCAGCTGGACCACCAGGACAACCTGGACCAACAGGAACCAATGGGCCACAGGGAGAGAGGGGACTGCAGGGAATGTTAGGCCCCCGGGGGGTTAACGGAGAAAAAGGAGATCATGGGGACAAGGGAGATCGCGGGGACACTGGACTCCCTGGACCACAGGGACCACTAGGAGCCCCAGGTCCTCTTGCCATGGGAGGAGCTGTCTATGTTCGCTGGGGGAGGACTGTTTGTCCCAGTGGCCAGGGAACTGAGCTGGTGTACTCTGGGAGAGCTGGAGGGAGTCGACATAATCACCGTGGAGGGGGTGCCAACCATCTCTGTATGCCAGATGATCCTGAACACTTGCAGTATACTAGTGGAGTACAAGGACATAGCTACATATATGGAGTGGAGTATCGATCATTCAGCTCTGAACCGTTACAAACTGTTCTTTACCACAATGTTCCATGTGCTGTGTGCCATGTCACAACACGGACTACACTGTTGATGATTCCAGCTAAAGTCAACTGCACCACAAACTGGACCACAGAGTACACTGGATACTTGATGACTGCAGGCTATAGGCAACATCGTTCCACGTATGAATGTGTGGACAAAGATCCTGAATCTGTTGCTGGACTTAATGGTTATAACAGCAATACTGCGTTCTTCTACCATGTGGAACCTCATTGTTCTGGGATGTCCTGTCCACCATATGATAGTGAGAAGGAGCTCACCTGTGTGGTGTGCTCTCATTGAAAACTTCCATCAATAATAATTATACGCACTGTGTATTTAATGTTGATAAACTTATTGTCAAAATTATCATGCGGATGATAGGAGAATGAGGGAGAATGGACATGATGTGAAATCAACAGCTCACGATTTTGTGGAAGAGAACATTAAGACAGCATGAATATTTCAGTAGTATACATGTGTGCTAGCCACAACGAACAGTAACAAAGGATCATTACATGAGTTGGTAGACAGTCAGGGCTATATTTTTTATTCCCAAGGTGAGATTAGCCTACACATACGCTAAGCTGACTAGTCACAAACATTAAGTTCTCACTATGGCATGTGTTGTTAAAGTCATCAAGACATCGATAGTCATGAGTTCACAGAGCCATGGAACACTACCCTACTGCATGGTGTACTTGATGTACTGCTTACAATGTGTATAATCTCCTGCAACCTATGCATAATAAACAGTTGGGTTAATTATGTGATGAGGACTAATCACCATCCATAATGAGGTTACATTCTTAGAAAATTCGTATCGCAAAAACCCATTGGCTATAGGAATGCTATCATGGGTTTGACTTTCCTTATGCTCATTCAACAATCAGAGTAACAACAAATGGCTGAGTCCAGGGAATGGAGATCAACTTGCATCGAAGTTTGTACAGTACATGTGGTCCTGTTTGCCACAAATATTCCTTTGTGTAGGATGGTTGTGAGGAGGTCTGTCTGGGTTATGAGAATTGGATGGGAAATGTGTCTGCAGAGGAGAGTCAAGGCAGAGTACTCACGTTCAACAATAATATCAAGATCACAGAGTAGTCAAAGTACAGTATATTGGTGGCTGAGAGGAGATCAAGTTGCATGGAAGTTTGTACAGTACATGTGGTCCAGTTTAGACTACACTTAACCATCTGTACAATGCTCTCTTGCAAAGTCAGACCAGACCTCTTAAAGATAATCTGCATGACTCAGTTCCTTGAGTAATTGAATCTTAAAAGTGGATGGTGCAGCTTTGAGATTCTGTTAGGTAGGGAAAAAACAGGGAAGATGAATATAGGCTCATATTGTTAGTAAGCCAGAGAGTTTACTGGAGTGAGAGTCCAATCAGTCTTGCTGCTCTGTTCAGCACCCTGACAGCTAAGAAAAGAGCACAAAAGTTTTTGTAAGAGATAGCAATGTCCGAGACCATCTGTTCTTGGGAGAGTCGCAGCATCGATAACCAGCTGCTGTTTACACACTGTCTCCCCCACTGTTTCTCTACCAGTGGTTCTCAGAGTACTCTGCCTTCCTCTCTCATGATGTTATCGCTCCTTTTCCCAGCATTCCCTAGTGACATTGCTGCCTATCACTGGTCTCAGTTCTGTAGTTCATCTCCCTACACTTGGGACAGACAGTATGTAAACACATGTCGTGTTTGCTTATCCACGCTACACATTCTAACAAAGTCCTGTACACATGTAGCTAAATTGAAGCAACCCTGGTGCTTATGTAGTTACAGTATGTAGTGTTCACTGTAACATTTTGTAGGTCACTGTTCCTTTGTATCGTCCCTGCTCCCTCTTGGTTCAAGTACTCTACTGTCCATTGGCTGGGACTGCCACATGCTCTTCTGGCAAGAGATAGAGCCAATAAGACTCACTAATGGAGAGGTCTTCCCCATTGAGGACAGTCAGCCTCAGTGTGGGTTCAAGCTGGGGCCATCCACTACTACAGAGTATCTTCCTCTGTCAGTGTGTGGGGTTGCAGGCTTTGGAGTCCTCGTGTTGTTCACAAACACTAATAGAGATGTGGACATCACTTATTACACCTTCTTACCCACTGACACTTCTTAGACATCCTAATATGTTTTTCCTGCACAATTGTACATGCTCAGTGCAAATATTGTGATAAGATCATTGCCTAAAACAACTAAGTATCCCTAAGAGCTATTCCATGACATCCTCTGACGTAAAATGACTCTGCTTCTTGCCAGTATAAAAGGGATATCCTACTCCCCATACACACGTCTGAGAGCTTCGTGTCATATCGAGTTTTGGCAGAAGATGGAGTTGCCAAAGTGTGCCTTGATTCTAGCAACAATAGTAGTTGCTTTTTCTATTTCCTTTGCCCAAAATGAAGGTGAGAGAAGCAAGTTTCTGAGAATTCAATGTACAC
>CASHTH010000381.1:0-67274 GCA_030341885.1 Geodia barretti
CCTCTCTCAGTACTGGGTAGTTGGGCGGCTGGAGATCCTCGCAGAGCTTCTGGACTCCGGTGGCCAGACCGAAGCTGACAGTGGCGGTCATCAGCAGCACGGGACTGGACACGACCCCTATGAATATTCCCCTATGGAAGCATATTTGGATTCCCATGAATTCTCAGGTGTGCGGCAAGGAATGTACTGAATGTTAACTTACCCTAGAATACACCGACCGCCACAGTTACTGACACTGCTGCGACTGTTGGGCTGAGCCTCGCGACTGTAACCAAAACTCCCGCAGAACGATCCGACAACAAAGACGACGACAATCAGAAAAAACAGGCATGCCAGTAGAATTCCAACTCCGTTCCTTTGACAAGGCGAACAGAAGCAGTGTTAAAAGGCCTCTGCATAGACAACAGGGCTCAATACTTACCAAACGGCTTCGTATTTATCCAGGTACTTCAGTGCATCGTGGACTTCATCACGAGCATTGTCGATATGACCTCCACTGGATACAATCTGAAACACACAGGATTGTTTCATAACGTTGTGAGATGCAGTATACAGTGGTTCGACCCACATTTCGAATGGTCTCGTTCACGGCATTGAGGTAGTCGTACTCGAGTGTACTGTGAGTACTAGAGAACTCCTCCTCGGCTTTCTGACTTAGCCCTGAGCCACAACACACGACACAGAGCTGTATAAGATGTATCCTTAATGTCTGAACCAATCTCACCGTAATCCTTGGCTTCACTATCAATGAACTCGGCCATATTTTGGAACATATCATTAGCAATATCGATTTCCTCCTTGATGGAAGTGAAATTAACATCTTCATTGAATTCTATATCTTCAATCTGCATAACACCAATGATGTGGACACATTCGTCTTCCTCGTAATAGTAAACGTACGTTTGTGAAGTTGACAGTCACGGCAAAGTGGGTTGAAGAGAGAGAATCGCACACACTACCAAGTCCGTCGGCCAAGCAGTCTACTCTCAGAGTATCCATATCTCCTCTGAGAGTAGAGATCTGGGAGATGAGGGCCTGCGTTGTGCTCCTAAGCTCTCCAACGAGAGTGTTACCACTGACCACCAGAGCATCAATTTCCCTTAGTTCTACAAGAAACAAGTAAGTGTTTGTCAGTTGTAAAAAAAATGCGCTGTGGTGAGATATATCTTACTTGAAAGGAGGGAAGATGCTTGGTTGATAATAGTGAGGGCACTGGATTGGAAATCGCTCCCAATACTCGATTCGAACCACTCTCCAATATCTGAGCACAGGGAAAGAAGAGTAAATCGCATATGCAGGTCCTCGTGATATGCAACTTACGGTCGATATCATTCAGCACGTGAGCCTCAAACACACCAAACTGATCATCAGCCACGAAGAACACTTGCTGGAATGACATTCCACACAATTAACCATGCATGACATTACCCTATGTACTTGTGCTCCACCATCCAAGTAATTGCCCACATCAGTCAGAGCAGTGTTGACTGTTGACTCCAACTCTCCCAGACTTTCCGTCACATGCTTTGCAGAAACTGCACCAATGGTCGCTCCAACACTACACCGTTGAAAAATTGTAATCTCTACGTATTAAAAATTAATTGTAATCTCTTTGATTCGACTTACAAAATCATGGAGGTTGTGACCAGGAAGATACTGGTGAGTATCAAACACTTGACGTTCTGGTTCTTCTTTCGATACATTCTCGACTTTGCCCCACAGCGGCCGCAGGCTCGGCAGCAGAGAGTGCAGCAGCCAACCACGGGGACTAACACCGCCAGCAACACACCAAGGACCATTGCTGCTATTGCTGGAGCCAGCCACCGGAGGAACTACGAAACGAAGACGAAGACGAGAGTTTATCTATGTCTGCACCAACTGCAGGGGATAAGAGGTTTACCTCGTTGACGAGGGCTCTGGTGTCCGTATCAGGCGGAGGTATCCCCCAGTCCAATCCGACATGGTCGCTGACCGTTGCTGCCAAGTCACCCACTGTGTCTAATGAAAACATGACCGAGAGACATGAACAGAGCTTCGTATGGTACTCCTGCTGCTCCCACACGTACCGTGAGGCAGATTTCCCGGTCTGATGGTGTCCACGATGCCTCTGGCCAGGCTGTAGAAGCCTGCGAGGCCATGCGACGTGTCCCTGGGGGTCGAGGCGGGTTCAGGGACGGTGGGGATAGGGGAGAAGGGAATGCTCGGCGACTCCGCTGCGCCCACAGTAGCAACCAGCAGAAGAATAGCCACACTGACAGAGCCAATCATCTTTGATAGCTAAGTAGGCTGGCGTTTTGGTTTACTAATAGGACACTCCCCCCCGGCCTCCCGGACCGACCCCCGGCCCCGCAGCCCCAAGGCACAGCGCATGCGCATTTGTAAAAGGGCGTGGCAACCAATTTTTGACTAGAAGCGACTTCACTTTCGACCACTCAGGTCTGCAGCAGACACCGGCCGAGGACTGCGTACCTACAGAGTCGGCAATACTTCACTATTTCTTGCCTTGCCGTCTGCAGTGGACCAACTTTTACGTAGAATTTTACAGTGATGCCGACCGGGAAACCACCCCCGAGCCCTCTCGCAGTCCTCTCAGTCGTAGCTCTGTTACTGGCCGCCGTCAGCGGACAGTCCAGTAGCCTGGAGTGTAGAGAGGACACCCGTGTGACTCGCGCTCCGAACGGAGACCTAATGTACGGGTCGCTGCCACCCACAGACGCGCCCGACACGGAAGATTATAACCCCCAGGGACTGGGGGGTTGGTACGACCTGGCCAGGGGTTTTGTCAACACCGTCCAACCCCAAAACCTGCCGTACGGTGAGTCTCCACATCATCTGTCAGTCGGTGCAGTGTTTGGGTGGCTTTTCTGCAAAGCATTGTGACGTCTACGTCTTCTCCGGGTGCTATTGTAGCTACAGCTATTCATGGCTCAAGGCGTGATGTACTGTAGCTCAGAAAGTCAACGGGTTTGCCCGGCAACCTCTTTGGCTAGGCCTCTGTCATAAAAAACAGTGCTCATGCCATCCCCTTGTTTAGCGTTTGGCCAGCGTTGCGTTGAATCTGAGTATACTTGCAAAGCTTTCAGACCACCCGATACATACAACGCATGCAACCACACGATAATTCACCGGCTGGCAAAGGTCTGCATTTCATTTCTAGAACCTGGACCTGCACGATGTTTGTTTGTTTGAAAACAGAATCTCGTGACTTGTATAGAGCACTCGGTGTGCTCTATTCGTCCACTGCTAGTGTGTGTGTGAATGTGAACTGTGCACCATATACGTATGTGTCAGTGTCCGCCTAGCTGGATCATGTGCTTTTTAGGTACCCATGTTTGTCTTTGTAACGTGTCAGTATAATTATTATAATTATACGTAATTAATTTACCATTTCCTTACTCAACAATGCATTGGTTTCCTGTGCAAACCCTTCGGTTTACTGTATGTTTGTGGAAGCTAGCACCCAGGTTGACACCACAGTTCTCGTACTTACCCACAGTGATTCCATAGCTTCCCGCCTTTTGCTATATTACAACGGATGAGGCTGTACATAGTTACGCTGTATATAGCTGATTCACACCACACACACCACACACACACGAGATATGGAGGTGCATGCCTTCCGTTTTAATAGCCTCTGGGGCAATGCAGTACGTACGTGTGTATACATAGTTCACTTTGGATTGTGTTACGTCGCCATCTTTTCCTGCCACCTCCTCACTGTCGATACAGATGTAATAGAGGAGACCATCACAGAGAATGACCTGGGATGCTCTGTCATCGAGAGTAGGAGTGATGAGGTTTGCACCTCCGGAGACACCGATGTTCAGACCACTCTTCAGGAGGTGAGAGGAGCCATTGCCTGGATTTAAAAAAAACCGTAGCTAGTTTAGTCAAATCCAGTGCATGCCACAAGTGTGCATGTTCAATCACTCTGAAACACTTCTGCCTTCAAGGCTGGCATATCTACCAGCCAATCCTCTGGAGAACAGTCCTGGACATGATGAGTCTCGACTCCCAGTCTATCCATTATCTACATGTAAACATTTCCCACGTATTATTAGCATACACATGTGGATTTCTGAAAGGGTGTTAGAGCGTAACCCAAAATGTCAGTCGCTGTCTATTATACGAGTCTGTATTTATCTACCATAGTATCACCAGCTGTATATACATGTTTTCTTGTGTAAATAAAACTCCATAATGTACAGTTTGGAGAGTGGTGGGCACCGCTGATAGCAGTGACGGTGCTGGGAGGAGTGATGGCCATTGTGTTTGGGATTGTGGGTGCCATCTTCTGGTGCTGCCGCTGCTGTGGTCAGTGTGGCGGCGGACGCTCCCAGAGAGACCCAAAGGACGAGTACATGTTCGGCGTCACCATTGCCCTCTTCCTGGTCACCCTGCTCCTCTTGTAAGAGCTCCACATTCTGCAGTCCTTCTCTGTCACTAATACAGTCGAACCCCTCTAATCTGGACACCAATAGGACAGAATTAGTGAGGTGTTCTTATTAAGCAAGAACTGTTTTTGGGAAGATAAAGTAGAAAAGTGTTCCTCGTTTCAGGGTTCTATTTACTTGGATGAGGATTCCACCGTAGCTCATTCTCTCTCCCCCTCTCCCTGCAGTGTTGGAGTGGTGCTATCGTTCTACAGCAACGAGCAGTCATTTGACACCATAGAAAGTCTCCAAACTACAATGAACGACATCGTGGGGACTGCTGTCGACTACATTAATGCTTTCCTTGATGTAAGAACTGCTTGGTAGCCGCTAATGTGGAACTCCTCTGATTTGGACACAGATGAAATAGTGACTGAGTGTATCCTTGTTTCACTTATTAGAGAGGTGTCAGGGGTGTCCTTTGAGAGGGGGCTCCACTGTATGTACAAGCCATGTATATCTGAAGCAGAGGATATGACCTAAAATTCTTCTTGTTTCGTACCGTTTTATTAAATGCAGGATGGAGATGGAATCTTGTGCCAGTTCATCCAAGTGACGGACATTGCACTGAACGAAACAACTGGTATATTAGGGTAGCAGGCAATTTGTCCCTTTTTACTAACAAAACTCACGATCAGCCCTAAATCTGAAATTCACGGATTTCTCCCCCGAAGGCTATATATATACGGTGTATACAATTACCGACTGTGTGTGTCTCTCCCTCTGCCCCTGATGTCTCCAGTGTTAAACATATCACTGAATGAACAATTGGACGAAGTGGCGGTAGACGTGGACAAGGTTCTCCAGCGCCTTAACACCCTCACTGCTGGTAAGGATCTATGTACCTTCTACCCATACCTTCCGTGGTAGCCCCTTCCCTTCGAGTGTTTGTCTGTCTTGTATTATAGACCTTCTATTGCACTATCATTTCACAGAGTGATGCACAGGCCATGCATAGAGTTACTCTGTTGCCGTATCACAATTCACGTGTGTATTACTAATATGCACGACCTTGCTCCTCCTCCATCCACAGGCATAAACCAGACGAGCGACATACTTATGAACGTGTCTGCGACTACCCAGCAACTCCAGTCCAACGGAAACGATCTGAGCACGACTCTCAGTAACATTGCTGCAAATGTCGATAGTCTGAGCTCGTCGTGTGCTGGGTCAGCGGTGCCACATCCCAGTGTGGAAACATACCGCCTTCTTCCGTGTTTCAAGCCGGTGCCAACTACAGCAATGTCAGTATACGATGTACACTGTAAGGTTTACATGTGCTGCAACTGTAACTCTCCCTCTCTTTCACTTGTACTGCCCCTCAGCTACCTGATGTGTCCCAAGAATTGAGTGACGTGCAGGACGCTCTAGATGGCATCAACCTCGATAACAGCATAGAAGAGGTACACACATTGTAACTGTACAGTCACTGAGTCTCCTTTTCATACAGTCATGTGTAAACATGTACACAGAGATTGCAACTCCCTGCTATTATAGTCCCATACATCCATGATGCTATGCATCTATTTTACCTGCCTCTCCTTGTGCCATCAGAATTTTAGCCCCCTATGTACTACAGTGCCCATACATAGTGATGATCTGCCATTACTTCCGCACTCAGTTGAGTGAGTACAAGTTGAGTCTATCTATATACTCTGTGTGACTCCATTCTCCACCAATGACACATTAAATAGGGTAATGCTGAGTTTGAGAGGATCTCTGGAGAAATCCAGTCTCAAATCAACGAACACCTCGGCGGACTAGACGACAGTGAGATCTTACTTTATACCAACACCTCTGGGTATTTATTTCTGGGGTTTTTTTTGGAAAATGTTAAGATTACAGAGACCCTAGCTCCTTGATATGAGCTGTAGTTGCAAAATGCACTGCACTTCAAAATTGGAAATTGGTACTATGCCCTAGCCTAAGGTTTGACACACCGGTCACCCTTCAACGTGTTTCCTCTCTCTCCTCATGTCGTGCAGCGTCCTCCAATTCGTCCAGTGTTCTCGGCGCCCTGACTGACGCCAACAGCACTCTATTCGACACTCGTGACGAAGTGATCGGAGACGTCAGACGAGTGCGTACATGTACAGGGCACCATAGCAGATGTTTCTGTGGTGTCAGAGGAGGAAAGAAAACCAACTTCTGACGGGAAGTCAAGTCAGTGTAGAGCTCAGTAACTGGACTCCCAGAGTATAGTGGGACCAGGAATTGACTCCCGACAGAAGTTGGTTTTCGCAATGTCTTCTGGCCACCTATATATATACACACAGAAGCAAATCACTACAATGTTGTCCATAAATAGTGATCTAGTACATAGCTCTAGAAAGTCATTATACCGATGGTAGACCATTGGTTACTTAATACAGGTGATCAGGAATGAGTATGACATAGAGGACTGCCCGACGCTGGACGAGATCCTCGCAGGGGACGCAGGGGATACCACAGTGGACGTCGGCTTCATTCGACAGTGCTACTTCAACCAGTTCTTTGAGAGACTACAAGAATATGATGTGTACAGGTCAATACCGTCCATACTCCGTGCTTTTTTTAACTGAATCAATGCATTGAGTTTTTTGCAGAGCAATGTTGATATGTATTTCATAATGTGTGTGATGTTTCATTTCTAATGATGTGTTCACATGCGTTGCATGCAGAGGTTGCAGAGAGTCGTGAGGTGTGTATACATCTTTCTGTCTTGTCCAGGTATGCGTTTGGCGTCATAGTGTGCTGCCTGGCCCTCACCACTGTGGTGCTGACTCTGGTGGGAATGATTCTTGGAGTGGCGGGCTGGAGGAAGGACAGATCTCCGAACAGTAGGACCAAGCCCTCCCACTGTGGCGGGATCGTTCTTCTCGTGTGAGTTGCCAACTACCAAATCTCTAGACTTCATTGGAGTCTCTTCACTTCTTCATTCATCTCATCTGTTTGTCTGTCGTGCCTCTTTAACGCCCCCTCTCCCTGTCTTTCTATCCTTCTCTCTCTCTCTCTCGTTACCTCTCTCTCCGTCTCGTCAATACAGTGACGTTGGGCTCACGTTCCTCTTTGCATTTGTACTCCTCATTCTGGCCTCCCTGGCCTTCTTCTTCGGCTCCAACATGCAGAAGATATGTCAGGCCATCGAGCCACCAGAGTATGAACTATACACCAGGGTACGCCTATCTAGCATATATACCATCAGTAGAAGATGTTTAAGGAAGACATTTTTGCGAGTGTCACAGTTTGAGAGCAGCAAAATATTTTGTTTGCCACTGTGTCGTAATTTGTTTTCCCGCTTGAAAGGTTACCATGGTAGTGTATTGGGTGGTGTGTTGAATACACCAAATGTACATTGTTTCATGTGAAGGTGGTGGACAACAGAGAGCTGTGGGGTGGGTCTCTCCTCGGTGAGGCTTTGCTGGGAGAAGGAAGAAACCTCTCACTCTCTGGAGCTCTTCGGTGAGCCACACCACCACTATACACCACACTCCACCGCATCAGTCTTGTGTCCATTCTAGCACTGAGTTCAGTGCTACTATCGCGGCTGGCTATAGAATTCACTTTGCCGTACGCTGAAACAGAACGCACTTCGACCTGTATACTGTCCTAGAAGGGCAATACATTGGATTGGTACCAATCTTGAAGTGCTGTATTATCAGACCACAATACCATTGTACATGTATTACATGATGTCTAGTATTAACTTTTAATGATAGCGTTGGAGCTACAATAAGGAATGATTACTCCATGACTCCCGACTAAACCACCAATTACATACTGTGCATTGTTGCGTAATGAGCAGCATCAGTAATGTCAAAACATCTCCCAACCATACGCGTGGTACTAGTGTACATTACCAGGTATGTATTATATGTGTTATACAGGGCATGTGAAGCAAATGAAGCTCTGTACACGGCCTTCAACCTCCAATCTCTGTTTGATGTGAGAGACAGAATCCTCAACACCAGTGAGGTGAGCCATCCTCTCTCTGTCGCGGCTCTGAAAACCAGCTTGTGTGTGTGTGTGTGTGTGTGGGCTCCAGATATTTGATGACCTTCAGCAGCAAATCGACGACACCATCAACAGTTTTAACTACACTTCAGACAGTTTTCTCGACAACGCCACTCAGACTGCACTCAATGACTTCACATCGGCCAGCGTCGACTCCATTAACATCACTGGTAATAGAATGCTCTTAACACACACACACACACATGCACGCACACACACACACACACACATGCACGCACACACACACACACACACACAAACGTATACACTATACACACTGAACTAAATGTCTCTATGTTTATTGATTACCGTGCTTCAGTTTGTATTAAAAGTGGTTTTACATTTTTTCTGTTTTTGTAACTGGCGGTGTTTCTATTTGTCGATTGCTTTCAATCTCTGTCTGTTTCAGCATTCAGGGAGACACTATCAACCGACACCCTCGGTTTCAACCTCACCGAGACCATTGCCACTCTAATGCAGTTGAGAGACGCTTTCGCCGCGGCTGGGGAGACAGACCTGGAATTTCAGACTCAGGGTATCATCACAGAATTGGTGACTATTAGGGACACCCAGCTCGGAGCTATAGAGGGTAACGTGGAGCTCCTTGAGCAGCAGGTGGACCAGCTCTCCACTCATATCGACACTGTGGTGGTGAGTTCAGTCACAGTCGGTGGCCTAGTAGTTCGCTTTCTCTGCACCAGCTCATGAGAACTGGGGACACTAACTGGTGAACCTAACAGCATAGAGTTACATACATTACAGACTCGGCCACTACTTTGATGGAACTGTATAATATAGCTCACAACTGTTTGGATAAGGCACCCAGAATAATGGGTGGAGCCAGCAGAGTTCTCCATTACACGGTTAACTTGTGGTCTCTACAGATCGAGACGAATACGATAGTGGCAGATATTGATGGTGTCGTTGCTAACCTGACTGGAGATGACTTCAGGGGAAGAATAGCTAACGTAAGTGGCTGAATTACGTAAACTGCTGCTACGTTAAGTACATGATTGTGGCACTCTTCACTACAGATTGCTCTCACCGCACTGTACAACCTGGAGAACTACACAGAGTCTTTCATAAACTTCACTGCCACTGCTGTGAGCTGTATACACATTAGTAATGCCCCATGCTATGTGGTAGTCATTCACTTCAGATTGAGAGTGAAGTGGGCCAGTGCAGACCCCTGGCCACCATCTATTCAAGTGCCTACGGAGTTGTGTGCAATGAAGCAGTGGATGGTTTGGTAAGTCCACTTAGTACTTCAGCCCTCCACTATGTATTATATATACATAGTAGTTTGTGTTCATATTGAAAATCCACTTGTACATGGTGTACGGTCCCACGATTGAATTTGTGCCAAACCAAGACAAAAGGACTGCCTCTTGACAAAAATTGCAGAGATGCCGCCACGTCGTCATTATAGCATAGAGTCAAGAGCACTTCGCACAAACACACAACCAGAGCCAGAGTCAAGATAAACAGAGTTTCTCGTGTCACTATAGAACGGGTACTGGTGGTCGCTGGGGTTCTGCTGTCTCTGGTTCATCCCTCTCATTGTCCTCGCCGTCCTGGCCTCCACACACTATCTCCGACAGAACAGCACCGACGACGACGGATACCGAGACTTCCCGTGAGTTTTCTCATATTTTCCTATCAACTGCTCACCACTCTGTGTCCCCACAGGATGAAGGAAAAGAGTGTTCTATGAGCAGCAGCAGTAATATACTTCGTTTAGTATTATGACAACTCTCATTTACATATTATTATATTGTCTTCATTTCCTATAGCTTTATATCATAATTAATATCAAGTGCAAAGGAATGGTGTGCGTATAACTAGCGTCCGTTTCCTCGTTTGCGCAACAACTACAACAACACACAATATAAGGGGATGTTTATACAAGAGAATGGTATTTTGCGCATTCCATGGCTACAATCTGGTGTCTATGAAATTACAGACTGTTTAGGTTTTAATCACCGCAAGCACGCAGTGTATATTACTCCCACTATAGGTCATAGCTGAAGAAATCTCGTCTTTGTAACCGAGTCTTCGCTGCTGGTTCATCCCGTTTGCCGGTCCGGGCCGTCGTCGGCCGCTGACTGGTCTCGCTCTCTCCGACGTTCATCACGCACCACTGTGCTTGCTGCCGGCCGCGCCGTGAAGAAGTGTATTACACGCACGGGTAAGATACATTACAATCATTTTTTAGCTGGTAAAGTTGAGCTGTTTCTGGTCTTCCCGCACGTACGTCTCGCCCACAATTTCAGATCGCGATGTGTTTGCGTGCTGCGCATGCGTAGAATTATGCGAACTCTTGTTGCAGGTTTGGAAAATGCTCTCCAGAAGACTTCTAGTCTCCACACTCATTCAAGCGGGACTTTTCTTCCTCGTCTGCTACATAGTATCACTGCTCATTTCAGCCGGAGGACCGACTGATGGCATCGACAATGCGAGAACTAATACAAAGTGCCCAGGTTGCAATAGCTATCATTCAGCAGGAGGATCGTCTCGTAATGTACAGTCAACGTTCAGATATCCCTCGGTGGTGAACCATAACACAGGCAACCAAGACAGGTCATCGGGTGTAATCAATACAGGGCCACCCAAAACATTGCACAATAGAACCCCATTCTCTGTCACTAATGACAGTCCCAGCACAGGAGACAGCACTAATGGCAGACAGCCATCGAATCCTCCCCGCAAGAAACCAGTACTGCACGGTTCTTCCCGCCTGCTACCAGAGCCAAAGTGCAGCGATCGACTCTGCACAGAATTCCTCAACGAGGACGACAAGAGCCATTTCAGAAGCTGTTTGCAGAAGGTGGAGGCCC
This sequence comes from Geodia barretti, assembly GCA_030341885.1. Lineage (NCBI taxonomy): Eukaryota > Metazoa > Porifera > Demospongiae > Tetractinellida > Geodiidae > Geodia > Geodia barretti. The sequence goes on from CASHTH010000381.1 coordinate 11,264, forward strand.
ACAAGGGCACTGTAGGAGAGGAACACTGTCGATTCATGCCGCAGACACACCGGGCACCCGTGGCTCTGGCCAGCTACCCCGGCTCGGGCAACACCTGGCTCCGGGGTCTCCTGGAGACGGCCACTGGGGTCTGCACCGGCTTTGAGTTCTGCGACATGAGCATGAGAGTGAAGGGTTTTGCCGGGGAAAACGTTGTGAGCGGAGCCGTCCTGGTGGTCAAGACTCACGGACTCCCCAACTGGAAGGGCAAGAAGAGACACGGGAGGGGCAGAGGTAATTTTGATTCGGCTGTGTTTCTTGTCCGCAACCCTCTGGATGCACTGGTGTCTGAGTGGAACCGCAGAATTGCCAACGACTTTCACGGATACACAATTTCCTTAACCAGTCACGTCAAGAGTGCAGGGAAGGAATGGTTTGGTGAGTGGATTGGACATGATGTATACAGCAGTAAAATAAAACCTCTGAATAATAGAACATCATAGTGCCCTTATTTAGAGGAGAGAACCTGTATATATGAAGAGGTGTACTTTATTCAGAGAGTCCTTTTCAGAGGTATATATTAGGTGCAGACTCATACCACCGTGGTTTTCTTTTCTTTTCAGGAACCAATCAAAAGTGGGTGGAGTTTCTCCAGAAGCAGGTACCCCGCTGGCAGTTCATGATAAAAGAATGGGTCGTGTCCCACGAGCGTCACGCCATCTTGGTCATCAAGTACGAAGACCTTCTGAAGAACGCCTCTCACCAGGTCAAGAGGATACTCTCCTTCCTCCAGATGCCCTACAGAGACAAAGAGGTGGACGAGAGACTGGTTAAAGGGTTCGACTCCTTTCACCGGAGCCACAAGCCTGGCTTTGAGCACTACACACCGGGCCAGAAACAACGTGTTCTCAGAACAGTCAATGACTCTATTCAGCTGCTCAATAGCTCCAGACTGTCCCACCTATTGGACCTACACGACTATTTACATTCGTAGCAGGACACATGATACCTCCATAACATGAACATAGCTACACTCATTTATCATCTCCTAGAAACAGAAGCATTAAGAAATCTAGAAGCTCCTGTATCGGCTACCACAGGCTGGGTGAGCTACCACAGATCTTAGCTAACATTCCAATGGGATGGAATCTCGTGAGTACGCTTGTAATCGTATATCCTTGGGTGAAAACATAGTGTCACCACACAATAGTAAAATTAGCTTACAAAAGGCAAATCTGCTAAATACCTGCTAAAAAGAAAAAGGTCTGCCTTTCCAGCAGTTTTGGTTGCAGCCATTAGTTGAGTAATGTTTAGCCTCAGTCGCTCCTTTTGCTCTGGAGAGAAATGCTGGAACCCATCGTTCATGTGAGGCCTCTGGAAGGTGGTGAAGTTGACTCTCAGTCTCTGGATCAGGTCCTCGTGGCTGTAGGGGAAGTGGAGAAAGTCCAGGATCTTCTCCACTTCTCTGACGGTGTCGTTTTGTAGGTCTTCGTAGCTCACCACATGCACTGGGTGTCTTTTGTTCATCAGGACCCAGTTTATGGTTCGCTCCTTCCACCTATCGAGATACCTTTCAACGAATTCCACCCATTCTTTACTCCCTGAAACACAAGGGAAATATTGCATCCTGGGATTTATCTACCTTAATGCAGCAGAACCTCTAGCATACTCAACGCTTTCCACTTACCAAATGCTGACTCTGGGATTGTGCTAGTGTGTGAGTTGAAAGAATGGTGGGCTGCAGTGTAGAGGCGGCTCCACTCGGCTATCACACCTCTGGCCGGGTTGCGAATAAGGAACACTGCCGAACCGTAAGACCCCTCGTACATTACCGCTCTTCTCTCATCGAACCACTGAGGTATGTGGACATGAGTCTTGACCACTAGAACGCTGGCTGTCTTTACTCCTTCCCCCAGAAACCCTCGTGCCCATCATCTCATAGTCACAGCCATAGAACCCCGTGCAGATATCTGTGGCTTTCTCCAGCAGCCCTCGTAGCCAGGTGTTTCCCGAGCCCTCCTGACTGTTGAGTGCTACTGCTCTCCGCGAGTTGCCCCATACTTTCACAAAGTGGCAGGTGGGCTTTGTGAACGGGACGTGAATGTAGTTCAATGCTTTAGACTCACATCTCCTCAAGGCTAACTGGTCACTGGGTGAGAGCAGATCCCGACAGTTGGGCTCCAAACACTGAGGAGGTCCCTCAGACGATGGCCACTCAAACTTTTTAGGGGCTGAATTCGTAGTAGGCCTGATGCGATGTTGGCGGAGAGAAGAAGGTCTGTCTGTGCGAAGCTTATCGGGAGGAGGTGTGCTGGATGTCCGTGTCTCAGCAGGTCTTCTAGACCCGACCGCAGATTTCGCTGATGAATCCCTCACAACGCGCTCTTCCCCACTTTTTCCAAGGCTGGTGAGTCTCGGGGAGGCTGATGCTGCAGTAGGAAGACTGGTATCCATAAACCTGACATCTGCAGGCGACATCGAGAGGTGAACGTCAGAATTCGCTGCGGCGGGGGCATTCATGATGCTCTGCACCTGCTTCGGAAGCATAACCAGTGTGGACGCAGCTAACCCTTGGGCTGCAGTGGGTGTATCATTATGGCGAGTGAAGGTCGCGTTCGACACCGGAGCAGCTGAAGGTACCCCCTCGACTAGCGAGTAGGCTAATCTTTCACGAGGTTGAAGGTTGGAGGAGATTTTACGGGCAAACGAAGTGGGCCTCATGGCGATTCCCAAGTAGACAATAACAGAGAACAGCGATAGAAGAGAGAGCAGAAACATTTGTCTTTCTGCTCTTGACATGCTTAGCCGGTGTCAGAGGAGGTTCTATAATAGTTACGTCCGTTCTAGTTACGCATGTTGATTGTGCCAACCTCCTCTGGTGTATAATACTTCGGCTGCACACACATCGCAAATCATGACATTATACTATGTGATATAACGACTCTAAGTATTCGTTGAAATGGAATAGGTGCTCTTTTCCAGATTTCTTGGCTCTACTTATCGTAGTTTTCAATGTTAGCCTCAGTCGCTCCTTTTGCTCTGGAGAGAAATGCTGGAACCCATCGTTCATGTGAGGCCTCTGGAAGGTGGTGAAGTTGACTCTCAGTCTCTGGATCAGGTCCTCGTGGCTGTAGGGGAAGTGGAGAAAGTCCAGGATCTTCTCAACTTCTCTGACGGTGTCGTTTTGTAGGTCTTCGTAGCTCACCACATGCACTGGGTGGTTGTCATTCATAAACACCCACTGATTCAACCGCATGAACCATTGTTTCAAGTATTCTTCTGCAAAACCTCTCCACTCATCACTTCCTGAAAGTAAAAATTTTATATCATGAAGGCGAGTTATTAAAACTCAGTGGAATTTATTGGTTCATATTTTGGCCTTCTTTCACACATCTATAGTACCTTCCAGTTTGCAAGCACACAATAATACAGGGACGCAGTTAAAGGTTGTGGGTGTGCATAGCTAAATTTTCAGGCTCAGTTGAAAGTGACTGTGGAAAGGCTGGAGTGAATGTGCAGACATTATATAGTGTGTGAAACATACTGAACTCCTCCTCAGAAACAGCATATGTATGGGAGTCAAGACGAGCTCTATTGGAGCTCCCATGGGGCCTTTTGTTCCTTTCCCTTTTTAAATTGTTGGTGGCCCTGCGGTTCCACTCTGCAATCAGCGCTCTTGCTGGATTACGGACCAAGAACACGGCAGAGCCATAGGAGCCTTCCCATTGCAGCGCCTTTTTGGCTCCGACCCACTGGGGAAAGACGATGTGAGTCTTTACCACGTAGAGCATGTGCCCGATGGGTTCCAGCATTTCTCTCCAGACTCCAGAGCAAAAGGAGCGACTGAGGCTGAATAAGAATCCACAAGGAAAGTGTACTTGTTGCCATGATCGGGTCAAGCGGACAGCATGGCTCCATACGAATGATGTGTAATGCGGACCTCATTACGTATTTGGAGTGTACTGTGTACATGATTAATAGGGTTCCTGTATATATCGGCTACCACAGGCTGGGTGCGCTACCACAAACTTGTCTCCTAGCTAACACTGCAATGGAATGTTTTATGGACAACCTGGTGGGTGATGTAGCTATGCAAGAAATCACTCCTGTCAGGATGCTTGTAATTGGATATATATCCTTGGGTGAAACCGCTGAAAAAATGCAGTGACAGTGTCACCACACAATAGTAGAAGCAATAAAATTAACTTACAAAAGGCAAATCTGCTAAATACTTGCTAAAAAAGAAAAAGGTCGGCATTTCCAGCAGTTTTGGCTGCGCCCATTAGTTGAGTAATTGTTAGCCTCAGTCGCTCCTTTTGCTCTGGAGAGAAATGCTGGAACCCATCATTCATGTGAGGCCTCTGGAAGGTGGTGAAGTTTCATGCGCATGCGCGCTAACTTCGTGACACTTTGACTTTAACATTCATTATGCTATGTGATATTATGTAACGACTCTAAGTATTCATTGAAATGGAATAGGTGCTCTTTTCCTGATTTCTTGGCTCTACTTATCGTAGTTTTCAATGTTAGCCTCAGTCGCTCCTTTTGCTCTGGAGAGAAATGCTGGAACCCATCGTTCATGTGAGGCCTCCGGAAGGTGGTGAAGTTGACTCTCAGTCTCTGGATCAGGTCCTCGTGGCTGTAGGGGAAGTGGAGAAAGTCCAGGATCTTCTCCACTTCTCTGACGGTGACGTTTTGTAGGTCTTCGTAGCTCACCACATGCACTGGGTGGTTGTCATTCATAAACACCCACTGATTCAACCGCATGAACCATTGTTTCAAGTATTCTTCTGCAAAACCTCTCCACTTATCACTTCCTGAAAGTACAAATTTTATATCATGAAGGCGAGTTATTAAAACTCAGTGGAATTTATTGGTTCATATTTTGGCCTTCTTTCACACATCTATAGTACCTTCCAGTTTGCAAACACACAATAATACAGGGACGCAGTTAAAGGTTGTGGGTGTGCATAGCTAAATTTTCAGGCTCAGTTGAAAGTGACTGTGGAAAGGCTGGAGTGAATGTGCAGACATTATATAGTGTGTGAAACATACTGAACTCCTCCTCAGAAACAGCATATGTATGGGAGTCAAGACGAGCTCTATTGGAGCTCCCATGGGGCCTTTTGTTCCTTTCCCTTTTTAAATTGTTGGTGGCCCTGCGGTTCCACTCTGCAATCAGCGCTCTTGCTGGATTACGGACCAAGAACACGGCAGAGCCATAGGAGCCTTCCCATTGCAGCGCCTTTTTAGCTCCGACCCACTGGGGAAAGACGATGTGAGTCTTTACCACGTAGAGCATGTGCACGATGTGTTCCAGCATTTCTCTCCAGACTCCAGAGCAAAAGGAGCGACTGAGGCTGAATAAGAATCCACAAGGAAAGTGTACTTGTTGCCATGATCGGGTCAAGCGGACAGCATGGCTCCATACGAATGATGTGTAATGCGGACCTCATTACGTATTTGGAGTGTACTGTGTACATGATTGATAGGGTTCCTGTATATATCGGCTACCACAGGCTGGGTGCGCTACCACAAACTTGTCTCCTAGCTAACACTGCAATGGAATGTTTTATGGACAACCTGGTGGGTGATGTAGCTATGCAAGAAATCACTCCTGTCAGGATGCTTGTAATTGGATATATATCCTTGGGTGAAACCGCTGAAAAAATGCAGTGACCACACAATAGTAGAAGCAATAAAATTAACTTACAAAAGGCAAATCTGCTAAATACTTGCTAAAAAAGAAAAAGGTCGGCATTTCCAGCAGTTTTGGCTGCGCCCATTAGTTGAGTAATTGTTAGCCACAGTCACTCCTTTTGCTCTGGAGAGAAATGCTGGAACCCATCGTTCATGTGAGGCCTCCGAAAGGTGGTGAAGTTTCATGCGCATGCGCGCTAACTTCGTGACACTGACTTTAACATTCATTATGCTATGTGATATTATGTAACGACTCTAAGTATTCGTTGAAATGGAATAGGTGCTCTTTTCCTGATTTCTTGGCAGTACTTATCGTAGTTTTCAATGTTAGCCTCAGTCGCTCCTTTTGCTCTGGAGAGAAATGCTGGAACCCATCGTTCATGTGAGGCCTCCGGAAGGTGGTGAAGTTGACTCTCAGTCTCTGGATCAGGTCCTCGTGGCTGTAGGGGAAGTGGAGAAAGTCCAGGATCTTCTCCACTTCTCTGACGGTGTCGTTTTGTAGGTCTTCGTAGCTCACCACATGCACCTGGTGGTTGTCATTCATAAACACCCACTTATTCAACCGCATGAACCATTGTTTCAAGTATTCTTCTGCAAAACCTCTCCACTTATCACTTCCTGAAAGTACAAATTTTATATCATGAAGGCGAGTTATTAAAACTCAGTGGAATTTATTGGTTCATATTTTGGCCTTCTTTCACACATCTATAGTACCTTCCAGTTTGCAAACACACAATAATACAGGGACGCAGTTAAAGGTTTTGGGTGTGCATAGCTAAATTTTCAGGCTCAGTTGAAAGTGACTGTGGAAAGGCTGGAGTGAATGTGCAGACATTATATAGTGTGTGAAACATACTGAACTCCTCCTCAGAAACAGTATATGTATGGGAGTCAAGACGAGCTCTATTGGAGCTCCCATGGGGCCTTTTGTTCCTTTCCCTTTTTAAATTGTTGGTGGCCCTGCGGTTCCACTCTGCAATCAGCGCTCTTGCTGGATTACGGACCAAGAACACGGCAGAGCCATAGGAGCCTTCCCATTGCAGCGCCTTTTTGGCTCCGACCCACTGGGGAAAGACGATGTGAGTCTTTACCACGTAGAGCATGTGCACGATGGGTTCCAGCATTTCTCTCCAGACTCCAGAGCAAAAGGAGCGACTGAGGCTGAATAAGAATCCACAAGGAAAGTGTACTTGTTGCCATGATCGGGTCAAGCGGACAGCATGGCTCCATACGAATGATGTGTAATGCGGACCTCATTACGTATTTGGAGTGTACTGTGTACATGATTAATAGGGCTCCTGTATATATCGGCTACCACAGGCTGGGTGCGCTACCACAAACTTGTCTCCTAGCTAACACTGCAATGGAATGTTTTATGGACAACCTGGTGGGTGATGTAGCTATGCAAGAAATCACTCCTGTCAGGATGCTTGTAATTGGATATATATCCTTGGGTGAAACCGCTGAAAAAATGCAGTGACAGTGTCACCACACAATAGTAGAAGCAATAAAATTAACTTACAAAAGGCAAATCTGCTAAATACTTGCTAAAAAAGAAAAAGGTCGGCATTTCCAGCAGTTTTGGCTGCGCCCATTAGTTGAGTAATTGTTAGCCTCAGTCGCTCCTTTTGCTCTGGAGAGAAATACTGGAACCCATCGTTCATGTGAGGCCTCTGGAAGGTGGTGAAGTTTCATGCGCATGCGCGCTAACTTCGTGACACTTTGACTTTAACATTCATTATGCTATGTGATATTATGTAACGACTCTAAGTATTCGTTGAAATGGAATAGGTGCTCTTTTCCTGATTTCTTGGCAGTACTTATCGTAGTTTTCAATGTTAGCCTCAGTCGCTCCTTTTGCTCTGGAGAGAAATGCTGGAACCCATCGTTCATGTGAGGCCTCTGGAAGGTGGTGAAGTTGACTCTCAGTCTCTGGATCAGGTCCTCGTGGCTGTAGGGGAAGTGGAGAAAGTCCAGGATCTTCTCCACTTCTCTGACGGTGTCGTTTTGTAGGTCTTCGTAGCTCACCACATGCACTGGGTGGTTGTCATTCATAAACACCCACTGATTCAACCGCATGAACCATTGTATCAAGTATTCTTCTGCAAAACCTCTCCACTCATCACTTCCTGAAAGTACAAATTTTATATCATGAAGGCGAGTTATTAAAACTCAGTGGAATTTATTGGTTCATATTTTGGCCTTCTTTCACACATCTATAGTACCTTCCAGTTTGCAAACACACAATAATACAGGGACGCAGTTAAAGGTTTTGGGTGTGCATAGCTAAATTTTCAGGCTCAGTTGAAAGTGACTGTGGAAAGGCTGGAGTGAATGTGCAGACATTATAGTGTGTGAAACATACTGAACTCCTCCTCAGAAACAGCATATGTATGGGAGTCAAGACGAGCTCTATTGGAGCTCCCATGGGGCCTTTTGTTCCTTTCCCTTTTTAAATTGTTGGTGGCCCTGCGGTTCCACTCTGCAATCAGCGCTCTTGCTGGATTACGGACCAAGAACACGGCAGAGCCATAGGAGCCTTCCCATTGCAGCGCCTTTTTGGCTCCGACCCACTGGGGAAGGACGATGTGAGTCTTTACCACCAGCACACTTCCGCTGGTGATTCTTTCTCCGGGAAACCCCAGGACCCTGAGTTCTGGGTCACAGCAGCAGAATCCAGTGCACACACCTGTGGCCTTCTCCAGAAGTACCCTGAGCCATGTATTACCTGAGCCCTCTGGGCTGGCTAGGGCCACAGCCCTGCGAGATCTGTCTGGAAGAAAGTTACAAGAGCTTGGCTTTATGTCTGTGTCCTTTTTGAAATACTTCCTAGTTTCACTCAAGCATTTTGAATGTTCCTGCTTGTCTCTAGTTGAGAGAAAATCCAGGCAATTCTGTTGCTTGCATTGAGGAGATGTCTTTGAACTCTTTGTTGGAGGGGGTGAGCCTGTTGGCACCAGACGACTTGCATTTACCGTTGTAGTATTGCTCCTGGGGTGAATTGGTGTTTGAAAATCTACAGGCGTATGCAGCTTGTCTTTATTATCCATGCAGTTCTGTAGCTTGCATTGGGAAGATGTCTTTGGAGTTGTTTCATTGGTTGCGGGGGGCGAACCTGTCGGCACAAGACGGCTTGCATTCACTTCTATTGTAGTGGTGTTTGGGTCAAGTGGCATATGAAAGCCAACAGATGTAGACATGAAAGAGCGAATTGCCTGACTTCTCCTAGTTTCCAGCGCCCTTGGCTGGTGATGCTTCGTAAATTTGAGTCTGTCGACGAATAATTTAGGGGTGGAACCCTCACTGAGCTCTTTCGTCGGGTTGCCTAATCTACCACTGAAAATGATTCCTACAATGCTGAGCAAACTCGCAGCGGATAATGCTGCAACACACAGACACAATTGATTTCTTCTGATAGCGGCCATCTCGTTAGCTAGCTACGTAGCTACGTAGCAATCGGCCTAAACGAGCCCCACCCTATCGCGTGACGTACGTAGCAATCGGTCGTCGGCGGCCCCTACCCTATCGCGTGCGCAGCGGAGTTTCCCCGTGTCGCGCCGTGCCCGTCAAACTCCTCTCGACGGGGCAATGCGACATAGCCTTACGGTCATTATGACGTGAGAAAACAATGATGAAGAAAGGGGGTCGGTAATGGTTGTGAGGTCGGTAATGGTTGTGAGGTCGGTAATAGTTGTGAGGTATGAGATGACACATGAAAAATACACACAAAAAGGCAGATGATTTATTTGTTTAGAAAGTCGACTGAGGCCGCAGCAGTCTGACCACTGGTAATGTCCACTGCCTCCACTGTCACCTCAGTATTTCCGAACACCATGGACATGTGGAGCTCTCTGCAGCGGCTCTGCAGCTGAGGCATCTCCAGTTTCAGCTGGGCCACTTTCCTGACCCCAGGGTCCGTCACGAACCGTACAAACTCCTTTTCGCTGGCATAGAGTGTGATGATTGTGGAGGTTGCGCTGGAAGTGGCTGGAGCATAGCTCCTGATGGCTGCGTGACCAAGAGACACCGGCTGGTCGGCGTAGACAAAAGTGTCAAAGACGTCTGTGCAGTATTCCCGGCCACCCTTTGTGACTCTCTTCTCGATCGGGTGTTTCTGGGGCATAAACGGATGGAGACAGCCCACGCCGTAAGTGAGAGTGGAGCGTCTTATGTGTACGAGGCTTGGGTCGAGGCCAAACATCACGGCTCCCTTGAGGATGGTGAGACTGACGTCCTGTGGTATGACAACACGCAGGTAGTTGCGGAACTCGACGCGGATGGCCTCCTGGAGAACGGGAGACTCGGAGAACCCGCCCACCAGGAAGAGGTACTCGATGCGGCTCAGCTCCGGGATGAGGAGGAGGTCCGAGATGTGGCGGACGATGGAAGTCACAATGGGTTCAAACAGTGTCATCATGACGGAGGGGTGAAGCCGGAGCATTCCCTGGGAGGTCCACTGGACTCCCGTGTCTCCGTAAGAGTCTACAGCAGACTTCACACTCTGGCCCGTTCTCTCTCTGAAGTAGTCTATGAAGGCGTACGGGAGGGAGATGTTGACCGGGAGGTTCTTCTGCGGATTAAACGCTCTCTTCTTGGCCTCGAATAGACTCATCAGCTCCACCCAGCTGATGGGCTTGTTGTGGGTGAAATGTGCCATGAACTTCTCTCCAAAGATGTCGGCGAGGAGTGCTTCAAATTGGCAGTCGATGCCCATGGATCCCCAGGCTCCTCCGGTGGCCTTGTACAGCTCCTTCAGCTTCCCTCCCTCGTCCAGTTCGTGGACTGTTAGATCCACGGTACCGCCGCCGCAGTCCGCCACTAGGTACCGCATCCCGAAACTGAAGTCGGCCGCAAAGGCACCGGGACACATTGGCTGGCTGAGGATGGCAGAGCTGGTGAGCGCGTGGTGTGTTGGAGAAATCTTCTCCCGAGGACCGTTGTACGTGGGCTGAGATGATATGCAGGCACCTGCTGTGTGTGTGTGTGTGTGCACGTGCATGTGAGGGTTGTTAAAAACTGATATGTACTATATACATAATGCAATATCAACTGATATAATGCCATGCATGCCTCACATGACTGGCGAGGACAGTATGGGGTAGACAGACTGCAGGTTATTATATTTCATGATTGTACCGTGTTCGACTACATGAAGTAGCAGCTGAGGAATTCTCGAGAGTCTAGACGTTTCTCACATTCAGCCACACACAAACTCTCTCTCTCTCTCTCATCTCTCTCATAATGCATAGCAAGACTATGTATGTATGTATAGCCAGCACACACACCTTCAGTGGAGGGACTCAGACTTGACTTGCTGGTACTGTGGCTCCCAGCGAGTGTGTATTTCGGGGCTCCGGTGGAGGGCGAAGGAGACGGAGAGACAGACAGAGCCGGGACAGTGTCGGGGATGCACTCTCTCATCCGCAGCTTGCGACAGTAGATGGAGGCTGCCTCCGGCTCGAGGGCTATGATGAGTTGCTTGGTGGTGGACGGGGTGATCAATCCAGCCTGAATACAGACAAATTCAACATTGAGTATCCACTGCAGCCCAGTGGAGCATGTACACAGCCATGTATGACTAGTGCACAGATATGTAGCCTGAAATGGTGCGATACAAGCTCTACCCCCAATAGTATGCAATAATGATCTGTCTGGGACTAATCTGTACTGATGTAGCGCCAGATAGTCCCTGTGGACTGAATAGGAATCCAAGGAAAGTGTACTTGTTGCCATAATTGGGTCAAGCGGACAGCATGGCTCCATACGAATGATGTGTAATGCGAACCTCATTACGTATTTGGAGCGTAATGTGTACATGGTCGATAGGGCTCATTGCCTCTGCAAGACCTTATGATCTGTCTCAGCCACACATTAGACATCTGACAGGATTTCAAACTGTTTGTTACTCTGGAAATGTGTCTCAGCCACACATTACTTTTTGTTAAACTGTTTGGTACGTGTTTGCAGAGTCATATGTTTTTGACGTATATATTCATTAGATGTGAATTGGGTGTTGCACGAGTGTGCAGTCTGTTCCACCTCACTGGGCACACAAACCAGTTCTATAGATGTACAGTCTTGTCAACATTACATCAGGTATTAAGTTCTGCTATTTATGTGTGTGTAACTATTCTTGCTGAAACAATCTCCCACACACTTCCCTTCCACTCTCACCTTTATCTGGAACAGTGCAAGTGTAGGCTGGTGCACTTCCTGCAAATTATTAGACTTACCACCCTAAACCCATTAATTCCCAGATGCATACTACTGAACATGTATACCCAGATCTTGCGCCTCTTGTGGGTAGCAGTCCCATGCTGGGGTAGCTGTCAATGCAATGTCTGGTCGTGTACGCACTTGTTTTCATAAGCGAAAGCACGGAGCACAGAATCTTGACACATTTTTCCCAGGCAAACTCCCCTTCCCTTATAGTAACTCATGCTAGTATTCATGCCACACATGATGGAGGAGCTATAGTGCGCAGTTTTGTGTGGCTCCTTACACTCCCTCGACATGAGTGTGTGTGGGGTCTTTGGTGTATGAGAGTAGGTTCAAATGTTTGTGCGTCCATCATGTGTGTACAATGTGTGTATGTGTGTGTGGCCACATGTGTGACTAATCTGTATCATTCGTACCTCGTTAGCCGCATGTCTCATGAATTGTTTGGCCGACTGCCTCCAAATGGCGGGGACGGTGATGACCCACTGAATGTCGACCATGCTGATGGGGTGGTCGGCGATGGCCATGTCAGTCAGCTCCCTGAGACAAGTGTCACGGAAGAACCTGAGGGCGTGTGAGAACACCACAGTCGCTCTCACTCTCCGGCCGTTGGTTGCCTCCAACTCCATGCTCTGGTGCAACTCCTATTCATGGTGTGGGCCAGGGAGGAAAAATTATAAACTACGTATATTATTATATAGAGTGATTGGAACATCAATGGTGTACCGAGCTGTGAAGTTTAGTCTAATAGACACCTATATATATATATATATCTTGTGCACTGCTTTGGTTTATCAAAATGGGATATAGCTTTCTCTCTGGAGGCTTGAAAAATATTCACTTTGGTTGGCAAATGTCTGTTGGCATAGTCAAGTTGCTGAGTTTACACAAAGCACAATTTGCCACTTCTATATACTCCAGCAGCTACTCCCACTAGATGCCTGTAGCGAAAACGGCCACACATTACGAGTCTGCTATATAGTGCAACAGGCTAGCGACCACGCCAAAAAACGCTAAAGTGACCATTTGTAATAGCAAAACAAACAAAGCCATGCACTAAAACCCCCAACCTTTCTCGAGTGTAATTCCATCTTGAATTTCTCGAAGTAGAGCCATTTTTGTGATTCTTCCTCCGTCATGTCGTGGTACGCATCGCGCGCATCGTAGCCGAACGCATGGAACTGCTCCCGCTCGTCCATCAACAGGATCGTCGGGATCTTGTGCGAAGGACCGCCGACTTGACCGGCTTCTTTTCGGCGCATCAGGTGGATTTCGTCCGGTTTGCGTCGAAAGGCGTACGCGTAGCCACTGTACGTCGTTCCGAAGTCAATGGCGACAACGATGCGGCGCGAGTTATCCTGCAAGTTCCCGCTCACTGCATTGGACATGGACGCTTCCTTCTTGTGACGCTCTTTTAGCTTCCCGCTTCGCGAAGGAGACAGTACTTTCTTTGGTGATTTAGTTTTCCCGTTGGTCGAGTAGCTGTCGATCGCTGTGGAGGTAGTAGGTGCATGGGTTGTTAGCGTCCCGTCCTCCTCTTTTAGCGACGACTTAGACTTTCGGCGAAACATCTTTCCGATTGAACGAGGGTTTTTCGTCAGTGTGTCGGATAGTGATCTGAAGCGTCTGTGCGAGGTAGCCATGGTATTATGTTCTTCGTGAACTTCTTCTGCCACTCCCACACTTTGAACTTTTGTAGGTTACGTGGCTAACTATATAGGGTTTCGGTATGCTTGCCTTGGATTACTAGATAGCTAAACTTTCTTTCTAGATATACTTAGTTTTGTGTGCACCATGCGTATCAAGGTATGCTTGCACTACAAAAGTGCACACACACACACACGACGCGCCATGCATGCCGCCGGATGGATGTGACCGCGACCGGACGGCGGCGGGGCGCGGGTCCTACGCGCATGCGCGTTAATCCACAGCCCCTCCGTTCTGCGCGCGTACGTGCGTGGGATGATCGTCTGTTTAGTAGTTCGGGTGTGGAAAACTAAGGGGAGTGTGCCGTACAACGACGCTGTGGCTGTGGAGATATCCAAGCAGCTTTAGGGTTTGAGACTAAATGACGCACCACCAGAACGGTTTCGTCGGCGGCGCGGTGATGAACGGACACGCCGCTCCTCCGACAGTCGCTCCGTCCAACGGCAGTTGCGTCAAGTCGTCGGCCTCGTCGTCCGAGGAAAAACACTACATCGTGGCCGCAATCGACTTCGGGACAACATACAGCGGCTACGCCTTCTCCTTCGTGCGCGACTCAGACAGCATCCACATGATGAGAAAGTGGGAGGGAGGCGACCCTGGCGTGAGCAACCAGAAAACACCCACCACGCTCCTTCTGCGCCCCAACGGAGAGTTCCATTCGTTCGGGTTCGGGGCGAGGGACCACTATCACGACCTGGAGGAGGTGGAGGCAAAGAGATGGTACTACTTCGAGAAGTTCAAGATGAGTCTACACTCCAGCCACGTAAGTGAACTGCAGCGCAGCTAGGTCTACCTACCTACCTTACAAGTGCACAGCAGGTTTTCGGCAGTTGTAATAATTGCTTTTTAGGGTCCTTTTGGATGCAATATAAAGACGAAATGTCTGTTTTATATATCAGCGCCAAAACCCACCAGTATCTATATTCATGCCGCACTGCCCTCATCTCTACAGATGCTTTACCTCCAACATCATTAACATGAATCCTCATACAACTAAAATGTAATTTTGTGAGAGTGTCCAGCAGGCCGAGGAGCTCTCGTATTACTGTTTGGGATGGGATCCCTCCTAGAAACTGTTGTTGTAACAGTTATTGTTATGGCTGACTTGCCCTGGAATCCCAATTAGATTAGAACTTGTAGAAAACAAGCCTATCTATGTGACCCCTACCATTACTAGAAATGCTCATTAGAAGAGAGTGCAGCAGTACTCCAGGACATGTGTGCCCACATGTTATATAGGAATGAGTGTCTGTGTGAGTGAAAAGTATACCCTTTCAGTGGGTGGCTAGAGGAGAGGGAAATGAGTACATGCGGCATTAATTTCTTGTAAGTCTGCATATTCACTTGTGGTCTGCTGGGCATGTCGTATCAGTTTCTTCACAGCTACATTTGATTTGTGCCACTAGCACCCTCTCTCTATTCCTTTGTGGTCCCAGTAATTTGAACCATTTGAGCTAGTTCTCTATTTTAAAAAGCATTGCTTGGGAATGCCCCACACAGTGATGAATCTCAGTAATTTTGTTACTTGATTCTCGTCTCTGTCAATTCTGGGTGCACCTTAACCCCAGTCTAAACTCTGCATGTCTAGACATTACATCACAGCGTCAACAGTCCATGAACAGTGGTGGAAGTCTAATATAATATCCGACAGTGAAGATCCCACGCGAGGGGCGAGGTTACTGAACTGTAATCCTCCCTATTCTTACTCCCTCCTTTTCCAATTTTGTACGTTCCCATCATAGGCCGTAATTGAGATGCATGCAGTGTAATTAACCAGTGCATGTCTCACATACATGCGTGCATCCGGAGCGCTATGCTCTGTTATGCCAATATCCCTGCCGGTGGAATCTGCGCATTTCAAACTTTCATTCAACCAGACAATGGTGGACCTGAAAGTGTAACTAGAGGATAATTTTCCATGTTGGTGGCAAAGGTTCTAATACATGGTACATGTTAACAAACACGTGCATGAGGATTAAGATTAATTTATGTGCCCGTGAAAGTGTGTCAAACTACAGGAGTGGACCTGGAGTGCATGCAGGCTCAGCCCCATATCAGGGTCCTCTGATACAGATAGTGTGACCTATTCCAAACGTCATGTGCACCCAGATGTAAAAAGGCTCCAGTGTTGGCTGGGCATAAGTGGTCGGTGACAGAGTAGAGCTGGGCGCCACACAAGCGGGTGAACCCATTAGTGTGTGTGTGTGTGAGGCAGAGACCGAGAGACGGGGTGGAAAGGAGGAGGACTGCTCTGCTAATGGATCAAATTCACCACTCTAATTACAAGCCAACCCTCCGCTTACTTAGCCCGAATAATTTTCCAAGGTGATTAACACGTATTGCAACCTCTGTGGGTAACATCCCAAAGCATCGTTAATTCAGTGTAATTTATGCGTAATACAGTGCCTTTGATCCTGCATTAGCTGTGGTCTAAACGAGATCGTCCTACGTGTGCGTGTGTGGTGTTGCGTGTGGCACCAACCGTTTCTTCAGTCGAACAGTTACAGCCCGTGACCTAATGCTGAGAGATAAAAGGGCCTTTGATATTCTGTGTGGCCGCTTGTGGTCCTTTGCTAATTTCGTACAGCATTGGGTGTATACATTCAGGAGTACGTAACCAGATATGCTCTTGGGGTTCAGAGTGGGGGAACTTGTTACGGGTTAATTCAATCAGTGACGAAGGGATGAAGGGAGAGGAAGGGTGTTTGCTGAGCTGACAACTGGACTAGCTACAGTATGCTGTATCCGGATTGGTGCAGCATATATGGACACAGTAAATTTGTGTGAATTGTGAAAAGTATGCTGTCAGTTCTTGTCTGTGGGTGTCTCTTGGTTTTGGTGGAAAACAACAGATCAACCATATGATTTCACATCTCAACCTCTTTTCTGCCTCAACAGACCTTCTCATCGTACCGATTTTTGTTTGTGCTTTTTGTCTTTGCTATTGTCACTTTTTTCTACATTCTCTTGCCAACCTTCTTGTTCCTGTTAGTTCTAGATCGCTTCCATGCAGGTTATCTTGGTCAGGCCTATCAAAGCATTTGGAGTGTCTCCGTCTTCTTTTAATGCTTTTTCAGATGGAAACATGATTTCCCACAGTACCTGACACATGGAGTCTCTGTGGTCAGTGGTTGCGGGAGGGGGAGGTAGCTCGAGGCATTATTGACAGAATTTTTCGGTTCCAACCCACCCGAATAACTCTTCAGTGGTCAGTCCATTTGCAGTGCGTGCACAACAGATTGCCGCTTGTTGGTGGGATGGCCGCTCCAGAGAAATCCATATTTCCTCTGCGTGTTTCTCCCGTCGTCAATCACGTAGCTAATCACGAGTAGACCTTAGCCCCCTGGTATATACCATTGTCCAACTGTTTTGATAGCCAGATTATAAACTCTGTACCCTTATCATGAGCTACAAACATAGCCTTAAAATACATTTCCCCCTGAGATTCCTTTCATATCATGGGAGTATATAGACGGCATAGCTAGGTCTGGCTATGTGCATGGTTTGCCTGCCTTTCCCCCGTTCTGTTGTGATTTCTCACGTACAGGAATTTGATGTTGATTTGCTCTCTTTCTCCCCTCTTCAGCTTCTGCTCTCTCTCTCACTTCTTTCTTCCCTGCGTCTTGCGCTCTCTCTCTCTCCTCTCTCTCTACTTTTCTCTCCATAACTTCCCCCTCTCCCTCTCCCCCCGCACAATGCTGCAGACCCAAGTGTCTCGTGTGATGTAATGAAGACATGCGTTAACCCCAATTAGCCCAGGGCCTGCCAATCGTCACTGAGCGTATTCAGAGGACAAATGCCGCATGCCCACACAGTCCACTTTCGATTGCACTTTTCCCATAATCTTGTTAGGAAATCCCATGCACTGTAAGGAAATTGCAAACAAGATTGTATTTCAGCGGCGCAATAAACGTGGGCATAAGCAGTGAAAGTGTAAGCAACCCTCAGTAATGTGTAGAGCCTCTATGACCTCACTAGTGGCTGGATTTGCCCCGGGAGATACGCCCGAGTGTTCACACATGCTTTGACCCCACGTACACCGCTCTGTCTAGCTCCCGCACACCTGTGTGTACTTTGATCAATGGGAAACGAATGCCATATCCTTATAGCAATTCAATTCCTAGGACTCCTGGAATTAGTCATACAGTATTGCCGGAATCATCTGAATATTAGATGCCCACACACACACACACACACACACACACACACTTAGCGAACACACACAGTGCATGTCATGTGAGCTTGCAATGAGTTGTAGTGTGTAATATAATGCACTAGTTACCTACCAGGAACTATGTAGATAGATAGGGCAAACACGTGACGATTTCGCAAGGTGCTACGGGTGCTACGGCTTACACGTTCTTGTTAGCGGATGCCCGAAAAGGAAACGCTACCGAGGAAAATACGGAGTTAAGGTATGGCGACTCTTAGAATGTAGACCAAGGCTCTTAGAACGGCTCAATATGTAGACCAAGGTGGTGGGACTGACAGTTTTTAGTTGATCTATCTGTGGTGGCCATATTTGTAGCTTGCCTGTGTGTGTTATATAGGACCCGGGGGAGGGGGAAATGTACACAGTTGGCGTGAACACAGTCATATAGGTATATATGTAGAGCATGCTAATTGGCCACACGGAGGCCGAGTAATCGTGTCTGTGGAAATGTAGTGTCAGCAGCTGTCAGTTTGGGAGGAGAGGACCACCCTCTGGTGACTATTTTGTACCAGCAGACAATCTGGCTGCTCCCTAGCCACCCCGATTAACGACCTTCCTTGTGTTTGGATTGCGTTTCCATGGACACCTGTGATAAGTTGCGTGTGAACCGAGCTGCCTCTACTAATGTGTACTTGTGCACTCTACAACCGCACCTCCTCGTGGCATGTCCCACCACTAACTAGGTGTTACGTCAGTGGTATAGGGGTGGGCAATGTATACATTACAAAAGTGCCTGTGCTAAATATTATTATTTTGTGCAGTCCCCCAGCACTTAACTTTCATAAAATTAATTGAGAAAGTGGTTTATTTGAAGAATGGCCTTCTATGACGTCGCACCGTTTCGAGTGCACTGTTTACTTGTTTTCTTGTGAACCATCACCACACTGACACAGGCTAGAGAAAAATCTAAGTATAATACCGTCCGTGCTTGTCCACTGCAGTCCACATGAGATGCTGGATGTGCACTGTTGTACTGTAGACCACGCGAGTCATTCCCTCCTCGTTTGTTTCACAAATGGCGCAGACCACGCGAGTCATTCCCTCCTTGTTTGTTTCACAAATGGCGCACACATGTCTAGAATATCAACCGATGTCCAATGCTGCTGTAGTATGCGCTCTATTAAATTACAACGTGTACCTGTAATTCCTAGCATTCCACGGGGCATTAATTGACAGACACTAAGTCTCTTATCGCCCAAAAAAACAGTTACCGTTACAAGAGGAATGCTCGTTGCTCCGGAGAGCATCAGTCCCGTAATATCAACAGCCTCTGACGATGATTGAAACACAATGTTTCATGTAAACGAATAATTGTACGTCCGATCTTTGGTTTAGTTCACTGCACAAGGTATATATACAAGAAACACCTAATTCTAGTTCAGAAAAAGTGTTGGAATCTTTAGTCGTATAATAATAATATTACCCATTGAGTCCCAAGCGACCTGTCTCAATAATCTTTGTGTGGTATAATTATATAAAAATTCCTCTGCACACAGTGTTGACTGCAGTCACTGTATGCCATGGGATAATGTAATTTTAAAGTTTGTTTTTCTGCACGTATATACAGTGCGTGAGATACGTGGTATGAACCAATTGGAGACACACGCTGGTAATTGAGTGGCTGACCTTCCAGTAATGCCTCATTGTGCACAGAATGGGGGAGTGTGTTGCCCACTCAATCTCTGTGCTGAAGTCCCTCCAGATACAGTATATATATATATACACTAGGAATGCGCACGTGCATATTTTGCCTCGCGCCTGCCTGCCAGCCAATGCGTAAACAGTCCGACTGAGGCCGCTCGTGCGCGCGCTCTACTGACTGCGCACGAAGCCAGACTTCCTACGAATCTGTGCGCACGGCGGAAGCTAGACTTCCTACGACTGACGGAAGTTACATTCCTAAGCGTGACTAATTGACATTCTTAAGTGTGACCGACACGTACGTACATATATCGCGAGAATACAACCTGGATTAGTTGCCGAGCGCATTATTCTGCCTCTGCGTCACAGTGTAAGTCTATAGCCAGCCACACATGGAACATACGCTAGGTAGCACCTGGCTGTGCAATGTGTCTAGCATCTACTTGAGTTTTGTAAGCAGATATGTATGTATACACGTTAGCACAGGGCAGATGTATCATGCATACAGCAGGGTTATGGGAAACGTGTGCCTTACAGGAGGGGCACTCACTCGAAACACTCTGTTTTTCTCGTGACACTTGATGCCCGAGAAATTCAATTTGCCAGCAAGCATCATTGCTCCCCCGTCCCTGTGTAAGCTGTGGACTACCGAGTTGTCTGTGGCAAACACAGCATGAAACCGTTGCCTGAAGCGGTGTAGAGGAAACGCTCACACTGTTTGGGCAGCTGTGGGAGAGTTTGCACAACGTGACATAATCAGTCAGGAATATGTTTTGTTGAGTGCCTTACATATATGTACATGTACTGGGAAAAATTGATATATTATAATTTGTGTGGTGTGTGTGGCTGGAATGCATTGTATGCAGCTAACTGGAAGGCCCACCCGAGATAAAAGGCCTTGTCAATGTCGTTCTTCCCCGTATTAACTGCAACTTATTTCATTTCCAAAGTATGCGAAATTGCTTCTCTTGGGAAGCTTGGGACTCTAAATTGGCTTGATGTGTTGTTGGAGGGGGGGGCTGCACCTTATTCAAACACGTGTCCACTCGGGGGAGGAGAGGTAGGCAGTCACTGACACTGCAACCGGTGGTAAGCGATAGTTTTGTTGAGTGTGAGCCACTGGCCACACACTGGGGAGTTAAATACAGAGGTGTGTGCTAACTTGGGCACTTAAGGCCACCCGGCTGTGCTGACTGACTGACTCGCAGCTATATACCTACTGCTTGTGTGGCACCTAGCAGTGAGTGAGTGAGCTGTTTGATGGCCCGGTGTCACGTTTCGCTTCTCCCCTCCCTCAAATCTGTCCCTGCTGCTGAAAACAAAGTTCTTGTTTTGTCATGCCTGCCCTCCCTCCCTCCCTTCCTTCCTCCCTCCCTCCCTTTCTTCCTCCACCCCCTCCTCTCTCTATTTCTGTATCCCCCCTGCAGGATCTACACATGGGTCTAGAGATCCAGGCAGCCAACGGGAAGAAGCTGAGAGCAATAGAGGTGTTTGCGCATGCTCTCCGTTTCTTCAAGGACCACTGTCTCCAGGAGCTCTCCGACCAGTCTTCCACACGAATTGCCAACGACGACATCCGGTGGGTCATTACTGTGCCCGCCATTTGGAGGCAGCCGGCAAAACAGTTCATGAGACAAGCTGCATACAAGGTTTGTCTGGTAACAACACTTTGCATCCCACCAGCGTGGGGGTAATTTTTAGTGGAACCCCTTTTTCCAGACAACAATAGGAATAAAGAAGTGTCCATATTAGTGAGGTGTCCATAATTGCATGCAAGAATTAAAGAAAAGGTCTTTCAGAGAAGTGTTTTCTTGGAGAGGGGTTCTTGTTGTTAAACTTGTGCAAATGTCACTTCTCTCTCTGTCTATCAGGCTGGGTTGGCGTCTCCCATGAACCCAGCCCAACTGCTGATAGCTCTGGAGCCCGAAGCCGCATCGATCTACTGCCGCAAACTGAAGCAGAGAGAAGTGGTCCCTGACGATGGGCTCCTGGGCTCGCCGAACAACTACCGCACCAACAGCCTCAAGCGGGGCTCGTCTCTATCGCACACTGGCCCCGTCGCAAACGAATTCAAGCCGGGGACGAGGTACGTGGTGGTAGACTGTGGCGGAGGGACGGTGGACCTCACTGTCCACGAGATGGAGGACCACGGCACACTCAAGGAGCTGTACAAGGCCTCGGGCGGTGCGTGGGGAGCTATTGGGGTAGACACTGAATTCGAACACCTCCTGGTCAAGATATTCGGGATCGACTTTGTAGTGAGTTTCAAGAATACGAAGCCGGCCGGATGGGTCGATCTGATGATTGCCTTTGAAGCCAAGAAGAGAACAGCCAGTCCGAACAAGTCCACACCGCTCAACATCTCCCTCCCTTTCTCCTTCATCGAGCACTACAGCCGGCTGAAGGGCCAGAGCGTTGAGATGGCCATCAAGCGATTCGGGAACAAGGACATCAAGTGGTCTTCGCAGGGAATGCTACGACTGTCCCCCTCGGCGATGCACGCTCTCTTTGAGCCCGTCATGAAGGACATTGTCCGGCACGTCTCAGAGCTGCTGAGAAAACCGGAGCTGGATCTGGTCAAGTTTATGTTCCTGGTGGGCGGGTTTGCAGAGTCTCCACTGCTGCAGAACGAGATACGGAAGGCCTTTTCGTCACTACTGAGAGTCATAATCCCGCAGGACTGCGGACTCACCATCCTCAAGGGAGCGGTGATGTTTGGACTCGATCCGACCGTCGTGCGTGTGAGGCGCTCGGCGCTCACCTACGGCGTGGGTGTCCTCAACAAGTTTGTTCCCGGGAAACACCCCGAGGAGAAGAGGATCAAGAAGGACGGAACGGAGTGGTGCACAGATGTTTTTGACACGTTTGTCACCTCCGATCAGTCCATAGCCCTCGGGGAGAAGGTTTCCCGGACGTACACCCCAGCCAAGTCCTACCAGACGTCAACGGTCATCGGGATCTACTGCAGCGAGAAGGAGCACGTCCTATTCACCTCTGACCCGGGAGTGAGGCGGTGCGGTGAGCTCTATTTAGAGATGCCCGACACGACAGGCGGTAAGAACAGGGAGCTGGAGGCAACCATGCACTTTGGGGACACTGAGATCAAGTGCGAGGCCATGGACCACACTAGCGGGAAGGTTGCGAAAGCTGTCATTGATTTCTTGAACAAGTAGTACAGTGTATATATACTGTCGTGTGAATGAATGTGTGTATTTATTTGTGTTATTTTTTGAAGGCAGCATTGCTGTACGCCTTGTAAAGTAGTTGTAATAATCAGATCACTTTGTTGTGATACTTATCAATGCCTCACTGCCGACAACATACATGTGTTTTTTTTAACTCTTTGTAGATATCTCACCTTGTATTTTTATTATATCCAGACGACTCTCGGTGCAGAAAAAATTTCCCGCGATCGGCACTTTACGACGCATGCGCCCATAAACCATGTCGGGCGCGGAGAGCATGCGCAGTTAGCTAGCTAGCTAGATCATATCATCTTAGCGAGCTAGCTAGCTAGCTCTTTCTCTAGCTCTAGCTAGCTAACTGTGCACAGAAGATGGAAGGAGCGCGTTGGACGGCGATCGTTTGTACGTGTCAGAACAGGGAGAGTGCTAATGCCTTTCGTAAAGGTAAATTCTTAGGCTCATGTAAGTATCTAGCTCTCCCTCTCTGCCGGCGCTCAGAGCTACAGATCCGTCAGAAGAAGGGGATCATCTGTTCCGGAGCCGTCATCATGGCCGTGGATGACCCCAAGCCCAACATCGGTAGCGGGAGCGCCACGCTGAACGCTCTCATCTCCGTCACGGAGTATCTGGCCGCTCGCGGGGGACACAAGGTTCGTCAGTGTTGCTGTGCGCGCAGCCAGCGGAGCTCTTTTTGGCCGATGCATGCAGGTTGTGACAGCGGAGGTTCTCTACAATGCCAGGATTCTCATCCTTCTCCTGGTACGTATAGCCTCTGCAAGAGTTTTACGAAACTAGAGTAGCCAAAAGCACAGAGGAGCTTGTACTTACAAATTTTGTGACAAGCCCGACTCTTTGCATGCTGGAGGCACAAGCATCATCAGCTTGCACCATAAAAATTCCTTCTCCCTTATCGCCATGTGGGAAAACTGTGCCCCCCCGCTCCCCCTCCAGGGCGCAACGTTCCCTTTCAGTCCGTGTGGCCACGCCTTCATGCCGGCTCCAGACAAGGCATCTTCCTCCCCCTCCTCTGAGGGAACTGGAGACAATCAGCAACTGGACGCCGAGGTCACCATGAACATTGACCGCCTGATGGAAAACATGATGAAGGTAGAGAAACGAGCTGAAACACCTCACCTCCGTCCCCTCTCCCTGCTATCACAGTTGAGTGAAAATTCTCCTCCGGGGCTGTGGATTGCTAGTACTGACATGATTCTCCACCATCCACACCCCATCAGTGAGTATGTCCCTCTCCATTTCACTAAAAAACATTAGGTATTATCTAACCACATACAATGTATGGTGTATATATACCCATAGAACCACTGGATATGTCAGATATGAAGGACTGTGTGTGTGCCCTGACTGTGAAGACCACACCTCAGTACGCCATGAAACACGGGGCTTGCAAGATCAGCGAAAGTGTGAGTAAAGTTTATCCATCAAGTCTACATTATTATGTATTGCTGACAGGGGGAAGTATCTCGAATACTTCACATGGCCTCAGAGGAAGTCATCAAATCTTGGACCAAGGCAGACGGCACCTGTGACATGGTACAGTTCTGCGCTTTGCTCACACTCACTCTTTACCTTCGTCTCCCTCCTCTCTCTCTCTCTCTCTCCTCCCTCCCTCTCTTTTCTTCCCTCACTCCCTCTCTTTCACACCTGTGCTACATTCTGACCCTCTCTAATACAGTTGGCAGGTATAGTCTATGTTGGTCCCAGTGTAGCCAAGAGCATGGTGTACATCCACACTGTTCCTCCGCTGGATGCCTGCACTTACTTTGGCCTGGACAATGGAGCGCAGCCTCTCTCAGTGAGCCTCCTCCCTCCTCTCTCATGGTTTCATAATCAACATCTCTTCACTGCCTGATTGCATGACGGGGTTGGGCAAGAACCAAGCCAAGTGCATTAAGTGGATGGCATTTTTTGCAAAGCCCACTGTTACTATGCCACTGTACTAAAAGACTGTGGACTAGTATATATGAGGTATATACTTGATAGTGGAATTAGTAAAACCTCTCTCTTTCTGCAGCTGTCTCTATTCTTTGACATCCTGCTGTGTATGACGGCCGACATTGAGGAAGAAGAGTTTGTATCTGGTCAATCCAGAGCAGGCCCAGCTCAGCAGTCGTCAGCCATCATGAGGAGAGCCAGGACACACCTCTGGAACACCTTCTCTGGCACCAAGATGAGGGCAGGTGGGTGAGTAAATACAGCTGCCTCGGGTTTCTACTGTGTTGTGTTGTGTGATTATAGTGCATTTGGTCGGAGTACAGCACGACTACCTCAGACATGTTGCTGCTGACGTCTGCAACAGATACTTACAGTCTCACGAGGTATATAGAGTGATGCAAACCATGTGTTTGTATAATATAGCACGAACTTCCTTTGGTAATGCTGAGTTGTGCATGTTATTCCACAGGAGAAGCACTGTGTCATCAACTCCAGGGTACAGTCCGAGGCCACCATTGGAGACGGCTCCGTACTCATCAACTGCAACATTCAGGTGGGGAGTTTAGTGACACCTCTCAGATATCGTATGACTGAACTATCGCGAATTGCCGAAAAGCAACTTGCAGATTCTGTCTGCCCTTGAACGTGGCACGCTAAAACCACATTTTTTCACGGAGTATTTTGTCATGTTATTAGTTGTACGATCGAAGTTAACCGATACACATCGCCGGTTGTTTTATTTAGCATCCAATAGTCATTGGGGCCAACTGTTTCCTGTCTGGAGTGACCAACACACTACTGGAGCTGCAGGTAATGATAGATAGGTTGGTGTGCCCCTTCATCTACTGCTAATCTCCTCCCAGGCTGCGGACCTCTCTCCCGTACTCTCCGTACCAGACGGCATCGCCCTGCAGGAGATCAGGGTTACCATGGGAACGGCTCAGAAATGCTTCCACTTGGACGTGGGCGTGGTCTACGGAATCAACGACCTTCTCACCGTACGGACATATACTCACTAGCCCAGCACACAGACATAGTATTTTGTGCAAGTGTTTCATACTGTTGTGTATGGATGATGACAGGCGAGTGAGGGGTCAGAGGGTGCCACCTTCTGCAATAGACCGTGGAGTGAGTTCTTCGAGAGGACAAAAATACAGTCATCTGAACTGTGGCCCACAACTGTACGTCCCTCTCTTCCTCTCTCTTCCCCTCTATACTCATTGGTGTTTCATATTTTGCCTTCTTGCCTCCTTCTTTACCCCTTACGTACCTCCCATTATTCTCACTAGCCCCACAATCTGCTGACAGCCAAGCTCTACGTGGCCAGTCACACTCACCCCGAGGCCACCACGGAAGACATTCTCTGGCTGGCCATCGGCTCTCCCTCAGAGGAAACCTTGCTCAGGTGTGCTCCCATGTCCACTCAGTCTACAGCTGTGTTGAGCCAAGTCTTCAACTACATGGCTCAAATCTTCAGCTGGTTTGAGTCTTCTGCTGGCTAAGTCTTCAGTCAGCTAGCTAATGCTCCCAGCTGGCTAAGTCTTCAGCTAGCTAAGTCTTGAGCTGGGTTGAGTGAATGAGAAAGAGAGTGTGTCTTTCAGGTGGCGTTCTGCCTGGAGGGTGTCTCTGATGGACATTCTAAGACGTGTGGACAGCGAGGCTGAGTTCAAGAAGGGAAGGTCAGGTACCACAAACAAACAAACACTTTTGTAGTGGCCAAATAGTACATTGCACTGTTTCCATAGACGTGCAAATTATTTTGTGATGACAAGACCCCTTAGCTGCACAACTTCCAAGCTGCTGGTTGTATGGTAGACTGTTCTGTTAGCGGTCTCATTGCTGGATCTGTCTGTGCAGGGACATAGCGTTTCAGCTGCAGCTGGACCGGATGGTGGCAGCTCTCAAGAACAATGAGCTGGTCTGTTTCCTCTCGTTCTTCAAACAGTCTCTGGTGGAAAATAGACAACATGACCTGTTTGCAACTCTCGATCACGGTGCGACTCCCTTTTTTTAAATTGTGGATGAGACTAACAACACAGTAATGTATGGAAACTGTCAGGAATAAGACAAAAAGCTGTATAAATAGAATATGCAACTGAATATTAAGGAGTCCACCTCCTCTCTCCCTCCCCACTTCCTCTCCCAACTGTTGCCCCTCAGTGGTTGAGGAAGTACTGGACAAGCCCCTGGTGATCTGCCGGACGTACGCCTGCATTGCCGACATACTGGGCTACATGGCAGGCGAGGTGGGGATCAGGGGAGGTCCCGCTGCCAACATCGCATGGAGGATGGCCTTCAACCTCCTGGAGAAAGAGGACTACCTTGCCGCAACACGCGCCCTGGCTGCCGAGAGAAAGAACTGGACTGACAAGTAATGATCCGCTAGTGTGATGCACAAAATCGCCGAAAGTTTGCACTTGTAATCGCTCGCCAGTATTGCTTTGCATTTGTTCGCCTTCTCATGTGTCCTTTATTTGAAGTGTCCCCAGTATAATGTAATGATCGCCTTACTGTTGCACTGTTGTATGAGATTAAAGTGTGGTTTTCTCCTCAGCGGACCAGATCGGATCATACGAGCATCGCGCCACTACGAGCGGGCGGGGCACATCATCACCAGGATGGGTGTGGCCACGGCCAAAAAGTTCATCTCTGGCACTCAGTCCGAGCCTCCGCCCATTGGCCAACCTGTCACTGTCACTGCTCCAGGTGGGCAAAGGATACAGTCTGTTGAGGAAGAGAATCCTTTCTCAGGCGTTTGCTTTTGACAAGGATCATCATTAAGTAACAAGAAACATGCAATACGTGTGAACGTTTTTTGTTCCTTGATCGTGAATTTTTTATGATCGAACACCGATTTCCCCACGTGCAGCTCGAATCGATATTGCTGGAGGTTGGACTGACACACCTCCTCAAGCCTACGAGTGGGGCGGAGTTGTGGTCACCCTGGCAATTAAGATCAATGACGAGGTTGGCGTCATATTATATTACGCATAATGTGGAGTTTGCACGAAACTATTTGTTTTATAGAAACCAATCAAGTGCACAGCGACACGGATTGAGGGGTAAGCACAGATCTTTTCGTGATCTTTCCTTCCTCTTCTCCGTCCTCCGTCCTCTGTCCTCATATCTCAGTCTGAAGTTGGTGCTGGTCCAGTGTGGCAGTGAAGGGCAGGTTGTGGAGAGGATCGAAGTGACCGATCTCTCGCATATGCTCGATTACTCACAGCCCCATGCCCCTGGTACACCAAGTCCCTCTATTGATTTTGAACTTTTTTTCGGGGAAAATTAAGCCTCAAGTACTATATATGAGTGCATTTTTCCATGTGATGTGTTCACAACTGGACACATTTGGAACATCCTTATTTAGATGTGTCCCATATTATTCCGTGGTTTGATGATGCCAGAACAAAGTGTCCTTTATTGAGAGGTGTCCTTTGTTTGGAGGGTCCATTTTCAGAGGTTTTACCGTGTAGTGTATGGCATCATCCTGTTGTTTCAAGGTGCACTGATGAAGGCAGCGTTTGTGTGTGCTGGAGTGGTGGAGGTCCGGTCCAGTCAGAGCCTGGCAGAACAGCTCTCCAAGTACGGAGGTGGATTTGAGCTGACGACCATTTCAAACATACCCCAGGGATCAGGTGAGCTTCTGTTCAAATGGCCTATCATTGCTTGTCAGCCATTACAAATACTTTCACGAGTTTCAAAAATTTTAAGAGAATTTTGTTACGAGTAACTTGCCTGTTGCGTGCCGTCCTCACCGTCCAACTTCGCGAAACGTGTTTTCTTGCAAAAGTTTAGCTACGCGGCCAACCTGCAGGGCTTGGTACCAGCAGTATTCTGGGAGGAGCTATCATGGCTGCGCTCTGGAGAGCCACTGGACAACAGCACACCAAAGACTCCCTCATTCATGCAGTGGGTCTCCTGTCTTTATATTACTTATTACTGTTTTAATACTGCACATTGTGGCTGTCATTGTTGAGGGTGAAAGATGCAAACAAGAGTTCCTAGAAAAATGTTTTGCCCAACTATTCCCTGTCAACAAAAAAATTTAGAGAGAACACTGATTCTCCAATGTCAAAATGCTTCTCACTCAAGTAGGCCTAAACTTGAGTTTTCCACTATAAATGCAGCGTACTTTCCACCACCTTCAAGCATACTGTCTTCTACTTAGCATACTCTTTTATAGCAGCGTATAGCTATACACTCTGCAAGTTCTAGTTCTAGTCTTGTCTCCAGGTGTTGTACCTGGAGCAGTTGTTGACCACGGGAGGAGGCTGGCAGGACCAGTGCGGGGGTATGTACGGAGGGGCCAAGATCTCCAAATCTGAGATTGGACTCCCCGTCAAAATCAGTACTCAGGAAATAGGTACATAATAACCTTTGTAAAAAGAACCTCACTTTCCGGACTTCTAAGCTACAGGCACTTCAATTAACCAGGCATCTCTCACCTGCGAAACCATGCCACCTTAGAAGCGCTAAAATAGTGGCTTGTGTTATAGGTGTATGACAGTAGATATTCTTCTGCATCTTCAGAGACTCCTGATGGGTTTCTGGCAAAGCTGAATGAGCACCTGATGTTGATCTACACCGGGAGAACACGGCTTGCCAGAAACCTCTCCAGGTCAGAGCTATGATAGAAACTGCATGAAGTATATACAGACACATGAGGTAGAGGTGAAACATACCCACGCTGCATTTTCTTTCAAAAATAAGTGTTGGTGTTAAAGGTGTGTGTAAAGTGTTCCATTTGATTTCTACTTAATTCATTCACACATTAAGTATATACTCAACCGTGTGTGATTTTGCAGGATGTACTAAGAAACTGGCACTCGAGGGAGGCCAGGATCATCCAGACGATGACAGAGCTGGTGGCCAATGCCGAGAAAGCCGCAGATGCCATCAGAAATGGTGTGAGATAATGTTGACACGCACACACACACACAGACGTTGTGCACCACATAGAGTGGCTGTTTATTGTTCCCAGGTGACCTGGCAGTCATTGGCGACTGCCTCACCAAGTACGGGAAACAGAAGGTCGTAATGGCTCCAGGTAAACCACCCACTTCCTGGCAATTCTTTCTCTTGACTCATAATATGATTAATGCTTATGTTTCCCTCTCAGGCTCCCTTCCACAGTCAGTCCAAATCTTCATCAAAAAGGCCCAAAACCACATACACGGTAAAGTGAAGGACATGGAGCATTATTTTTCCCACCAAGCCTTAGTCCCTAGTATTACTGTAACACATTGGGCCTGCAATCTGCAGTCCAACACAGCTGCCGTTTCTGCAGGGTGTAGCCTAGCTGGAGCAGGGGGTGGTGGGTTCCTAGTCGCCATTGCAAAGTCGCCAGACGACAGACACCGCGTGGAAGAGATTGTCAATACTAGTCCAGTAAGCTAACTTCTTAAAGTTGTGTAGGTTAGCTTGTTATGTTGTGTGCTGCAGGAGTTGAAAGAGTTTAAACTGTATTCATCGTGTGTGGACAGAGACGGGCTGGTCTATCAGTGACCTAGGAATGTTTATATTGAACTCCTGAATCACGATAGGATATAATACATGGATCATCATGACTGCTGCTGTTTGACAGCTTTTAGTTGATATTTGTGTGTATGGGCTGTGTGGTCTCAGAAACGTGGTCCTCTGTGGAGCGTGATGGTACCGTATGGTTTGTCTTGACTGACATTGAGTGCTTGTGACGTCACCAACTCTAGAGGTGGGGGAAGGGAGAGAGAAAAGAGAGAGAACTTTTAATTCTGGAACCAATGGGGTGGAACCAATGGGGCAAAAGAAAGAGTCCTGCATGCAAGAGCTGTAATAAGAGAGGCTTGCTCGTTTCAAGGGTGTCCTTAAGAGTGGAGTTCCACTTTGTTTCGCATGCCTCATTTCCTGCGTGGAGCTTCTGGACTGAAATTGAATCTCTGCTACAGCTAATGCTGCCCCCTCACCTAGTATGTGTGAGAATGCTCTGCTGGCTGTCTTGCGTGAGCTGTTGGCTGGCAGCAACTCCTGAAACCTAACCTCCAGTCTTCCTCCCATCCTGCTCGCAACATGGCTGCAACAAACAACACACACACACAACTATAGCTGATCAGTTCCTACATCAAGGACAACTTGTAAAACTAGCTGGAAATGCAGGTGCCATAGTTAGCGTTCACAAAAAAATATATAGTTATGTATATACAAGAGTTTGCATGTACAAGCCAGCTCAAGGGATTTCCTGCCTATTCTCTGTTTCTCTCTTTCTCTATTAAAAGACACTGCCACTAGTCTCACCTGAGGTAAGCCAGAGGTTCGACTCTCAAGAACGGGAGAGCAGTGAGCCTCGTGGCAGTTTCCTTGGTGGTAGCCTTGAGGAGCTCCACTGCTTCCGTACGACACGTCTAGGTCCGGGAACTCGAGATCTCCGTGCTGTGTGTCAAACGAGACTTCGGTCCTGTCTGCAATGGGCGACAGTCCCTCCATCATGACTGGTAGTGGGCCTCTGTTTCCTCCTCCAGACGATGTCTGTCTGTGTGGGGATCGTGCTGGTCCAGCTGAGACATGATGTGGGGTGTGTATATACACTTACCTCTGTGCTGAGCTGGTGTCAAACCCGAGATTTGAGCTGTGTTTCCCAGAGGCAAAACTGGACACATCTGTGTGTGGGTGAATGCGATCTCATACACACTGCACAATTTTGCAGCATATAGCTATGCATCATTGTAAGTGCTTTATGCACTCGCACATGGTGTACAGAGCACAGAAAAGAAGGTTATATATAGTATAGTAAGAGTCTCTGACCAGAGAATATGGCGGTGAGCCCAGTGGTGTGGTGGCTGTCGAGAGTCTGCTCGTCTCCTCCTCTCACCAGCTCCACTGCCGAGCCTCCTCCAGGGCTGGAGGAGAGCTGACTGGTGCTGCGTCCTCCACGGGCCATCTGCAACACCAGACACACAAACACAGTGCATGTGAACTGGCAGGGAGACAGAGAGGGGTTCGGTGGCGTTATTAGTATGTACCTCTGTGTCAGGGAGGAGCGATGAAAGACGAGGGCGTTGGATGAACTGGGGCTGAACTAGTGGGCTGAAGTTGCCCTGTGCAAAGAACACATTATACAGTTAACTCAAGATAAGGTTGTTCATTGAGTACTACAGTAAGAGTGTGTGAAGCATAATTATACTTACCTAGCTCAAACTCAAGTCTGTTGTTGAATTCGGGTAGCGTGTGGTGACGGTACCACAGAGAGAGGAGTCGAGGGTTCCTGAGAGAGAGGTGGCATGTTGGACGGTCCAGGAGAGCTGCAGGCTTCACCCGGACTGGCACTGGATGACACAGCTGAGGACACAAATCAGTGTAATACGACAACAGAGTCAGTCATCAGTTGGTTTGACAGGTGCAAATGTAAAAGTCATAGAAGGTTGGATACGGGCAAAGAAATGTTACTATGTTGGAGTCAAACTATCACCAGATCGTGGTATGAACCAATGGAGCTAAATGTGTGTGTGTGTGTGTATCATACAGTGTGCTTGTCTCTGAGAGTGGTGTGGACAGAGTTGATGTTGTCCTTGATGGCGGTGGACTTGGTCTTGATGAGCTGGTCGAAGGCAAGTTTCCTCCTCACCCTCCGCCCCCTGGCTCCCTCTCTCCCTCCCTCCCCTCCTCCTCCTCCTCCTCCTGCTGACACTGGGTCACCTCCACTACCAGCACCGTGTACTGGTTGATTTACAATTGGTGTTCCTTGTTCATCCCTCTGGGGAGCCTAGACATGGGGATTGGTGATGAAGTAAAATGGAAGAACTGAACTAACACGAGTTTGCTATTATTCATATAGAGACTAATAATCATTATGACTGTGAGTCCACCAACTTTGTGTTGGTCCTCGTTGTACAGCTGGAAGGAGTCAGTCTGTTCGTCAAACAGCAGGACGCGGTCAGTCTCTCCCTCCCTGTCCTCCTCCTCCTCCTCTTCTTCCTTTACCAGCACCTTCCCTCTCTCCTCCTCCCCTCTTCCCACGCTGTCACAAGACATATCTCCCATTCCTCCATACATGCTGAAGTCATATGAGAAAGGGGGAGACCCTGTTCATTACTACCTTCAACTCCAAGACCATAAAAATGTGTAGACAAGTGACAAGTTTAACCTCATGCTGTCGCTGGAGTTGAGGCTGGGCATCGGTGCATCTTCCATCATCACCACATGCCCCTCTCTCCCATCCTCCACCTGCACACTGTCACCAAAGTCACCACCCTCACCAGGCACCTTGGAGGGTGTGAAGTCAAATATTTTGTGTAGTTTAATGCCAGAATCCCATCATGTTGTATAAAACATTAAGAGAAATCTGTAACTGCTATTCAGGAAGAAGAGATGTGTACCTGTATCTGTCGAGTCTCCAGTGGAGCCTCAGTCTCTTCCTCCATACTAATATCCCTGGGGTCTGCTGTGAATGGACTACCTACATACAACCACACAAATACACACGCTCAAGTTTAGATACTAAACACCCAACCACTTTCTGCAGTTTATGCCGTGTTTGGTGGCAAGAGAAGATAGTTCACCTTGACTTATCTTGAGAGGACGTGCAGTAGGAGTGTGGGTTTGTAGAGCACTGGTCACCGAGAACAGATCAGTCACCTGTGCATTTGTGAGAAGAGAAACGTTCAGATGTGTGAGGGGTGTCAGAAAGGTGACTGCACCAGTAGAGAGTCGAGGGAGAAGGAGTAGTCACAGCCGAGGAAGGAGGTGCCCAGAATCATCGTGGGGTCAGGTAGAGTCACCGCCTCACTCCTGGACACAGTAAACATTGGTTGAGACAACAGACAGTCTATAGCAGTGTGGTAGAGCTAAATTCAGTGGAGCTGGATAAGATAAAGCCTGTGGTAGTACTGACAGACTGGCAAACTGTACACTACTAGTGTGCGTGGTAGAGCTGGACCTCAAGTGGCCGACTGGCAAGTCAATTGTCGGTCTGTTCTTTTCATAAGCATGCTTTAGTCTCTGCCACACTTGCTTAGAGTCAACTGCAACATAGCAAGAGAGAGATCACTGCACTAGTTAAAGGGAATGCGAGAGTATATAAGTGCTAAATTTAGAAACTGTTACTACAAACAGAAACTTAATTGCATTCTTGCACTGGGCCCTATTGTCTATAAGCCCTTGTTTATTGACACACATTCCGTACCATAGATGTAGTGTGTCTGCTGCTGTGTATCCTCACGATGCCCATCATGAGATTGGCACTGAGTCGCAGGGCCATTGGGTTCCTGGGAGACATCACTTCCTCGCTGCACCAACACCACACACAGTCAATGAGATACTCTTAGAAGACTGTGTGATGTGGTCCTCACCAGGCCTTCCTGATGCTAACACTGCAGTATTCTCTTCTGGTGAGACTGATGTGATGGACTCCAGGCTGAAAGTTGGCTGCTATCCTGTGATCCATCATATCATATCACATCATGGCTATATAATTATTATACCAGACCAGATCCTATTGATGCTGAGAGTCTGTAATGAAATGATTGGCATACCAGACTATTCCAAGGCTGCCTCCCTTCTTCGTGAGGACGTTGTGAGAGTAAAACATCGTGTGCAGATTTTACGGCTTGTATTATAAATGCTTTAGGATCCAGGAGGCGATCGCGTTTTTTGAAGTTGGCGGGAAAGTCGCGCCAAATTCGCAGCTGGCCGGCCGCCGCGACTTCCCGCGTTGCGCGCGGCGCACAGCTAGATTATCTGCGCGCGGCGCGCCGGCCGGCGGTCGGTGCGCGGCGGAGCAGAGCTCTATACGCGCGCTACTACGTAGCTATGAGCTAGCGAGCTAGCGAGAAGACTTGTGTGAGCCAGAATTGGAACGCGCAAAGTTTGAAGATGAACGAAATTAACAATATGAAAATCTGAAATTATAAATATGGACAATGATGAGATAAAAAATCAAGTGAGGACGATGCCTTGCACGAGAACGGGGCCATTGAACTGCGTGAGGACAGGCCACATGTACATGAGAATGTCAGTCTGTCTCTTGTCTGCGCTGTAGAACCTCTTGTGGTGCTCTGGGTTATAGACAGTTTTGCTCCAGTCGATGGTCATGTGGGGAGTCTGGATGATCAGACCCCACGCCACCTTGACACATTCCTCCATGTAGTCTGCCACTGCTGCGAGACCCTTTACCTCTGGGTACATGGTGTGGTCACAGTACTTGGCATCCAGTTTAGACACCAGCAACTACATTGCAAAAAAACACTTGCATAAAACAGGTCAGCTTCAGAGGTGTGGCGGTATGAGGGTTTTGCCTTTGTTAGCCTAATATTACAGATAGGCATAGAAAGTGAGATTAAACACATTCACTGACAGCATGCTGAGCTTAACTACCGTTTTTTTCGCCCACGAAAAAAGGTCCTGCACCTTTGTGATTGGTGTCAAGTCCTGCTGACTAGACACTCTCCTGAGGTAGACCATGATTCCCGACTCCAGCTGCTTCTCTGCCGTCTGGTTGCTCACCTGGCCCCCACTCTCTCCCTCCTCCCCCTCCCCCTCCTCTCCACTCCCGGCACTCGACCCTCTCCCCAGTGACACCTGGCGCTCCTTGTCTGGTGTTGCTGCGGCGGGCACTCCAAACAGCTTTCTCCAGAGCCCGTGCAGCTGTTGCAGGTACACCCATGAACAATGGTATGCCGTCTAGGAGTGGAGAGAGACAATCGCTCGATTAGGTTTTCAATGGAGGAGCTTTCCCAGTAAAGTAATTAAGACCACAAAGTAGCGGTTCAATAGAATAGTTGCTACACAATAACTTAGTGCCTTAGTAATTATGGTGTGTGCGGAGGGGGAGCCTGACACAATTAAAAACTATAATTTATCACCCACACAATTTAAAGTCTTTGTCACTAAAAGCCCAGCTGACAAAACTGACCATAATATGCAGTAATACTAACAGTAGTGCACCATACCTTGAAAACTTCCAACAGGAATCGGACGTTGAACATGTCGCTGGCGTCCATGTCTGCGGTAGAGTCCTGGGGGCCGTGAAGATGCAGGGCCTCAATGGCGTCCAGTGCCTCAATCCTCGCCTGAGAGTACAGCTCCTCGTAGCGCCGGATGACGACCGTGGCTCGACTGGCACACTGGATGTCCTCAAACATCTCGCTGTCCTGCAGCTGTCTCTGAGCCTGCTCAGAGAGCCTGGGTGGGGCGAGGAGAAATTGGGCACAGTGATTGAAACCTCCGAAAAAGAATCCTCCAAGTAAAAGGACACACCTCTATCCCATGGTTCTGCCCCATACTAATATGTATTATTTCCTCCGAATAAGGACCACCTCTGAGTATAGGACACTTTCAATGTCCCTTATTCAGATATATAAAGTCTTGCTACAACTGACCTGTCAGTAAGTTCCCTAATGTTTCTCTCAAATTCATTGATTTTCCTCTCCCTCTTGAACAGCTCCTTGTTCATGCTCTCCAGTTTCAGGGCTAGCTCAGAGTCGGGCGCCTTTTCATCTCTCTGCATGCAACAGTGGAGCAAAAGAGATTAGTGCAGTTTGTGCAACAATGACACGGGGAACATATGCCTATTGTGAGTGGAGTGAGATACAGGCACCTGCGAATTAAGGCATGCATGATTGTAGCTAAGTAACCAAGATGGGATGGGGGAGAGAAATGGCTATGTACACGCTGGCGGCTCCGTGTGGACGGAGGTGGGACTGGGAGAATTCTGGGTAAACCAATTGTAGCTGTCAAGGCTCGTTGCCTTCCACTTTCTCTCCTCTCCTCATCCTCCATTCCTAGACCCATTCAAGTCAGCACGTAACCTCCTGAGCGTGACCTAGTGCCCAATAGCTCAAGGCCATTGTATCAGCTCACCATGTGCCCCTATACCTTCCACTCGGTGGTGCTAATTTCTATTAAAACACATTGCTAACCTGTTGCTGTGTATCACATTTGGTCACCAGTCCCCCAGACCCACTGCGAAAGAGGTTCTTTAGCTTTGAGGATTTGCTGTCTCCTCCGGCGGCCGACGAGGTTGTGGCCAGATTCGAGGAGCTCTGTCGGTGGGTTTCTGTCTTTTTCCGTCCGGCTGTCAGGTGAGGGGGCTGAGGAGGAGCGACTGGGGTCACTACGTAGCGACCCTTGGCCTTGAGAGACTGAGCCCGTCGGAAGGCCTGAGCCGGTTCACCCACCTGGTTGAGATCGTGGATACTGGAGGAGTTCTCCCTCCCGTTGAGACTGCGACGGCTCGAGTAGAGTGACTTCCAGCTCCCGTTCTCCGTGATGCCGCCTCCGACAGCTGCCGCACCGTTCTGGGTGACTCCGTTGGTACCGTGGTGGAGAGCTGGGTGTGCACCTCGCAGGAACTTCATGGGGGAGGTGGAGCGAGGTCTGTGCTGCTTGGTGGGAGGTGGGACCGAGTTTCTTCTCGCCATCTTGTCCATGTCCTCCTCCTCTGCCTCTTTCTCTCCAATGTTGAAGAGGGCTGGGATGGCTGCTGATGCCCGTCGCCCAAACGGAGGTCTGTTGACAAAGTGTTCGTCGGTCCTGAAGTTGAGGACGGGAACAGTGAGTAGGTCGGGGCCTGCATCCTCCAGCGAGCTACTCAGCTCCAACCCGGCCTCTGTGGGTGACGATGGCCGCTGGAGTTTTATCTCCTTCTCAATGTCCTTGAGCACCGTGAGGCAGCACCCCACTGCTCGCTGGTGTTTCCTCAACCACGGCTCAACTGCCTCCGTGTTGGACAGGGACTTGTTCCTCGAACGTATGCTCCCGTACAGAGCGATGACTTCCTTGTCATTGTCGATTCGTGACTTGAGCATCTCGACGAGCTGCGCGAGGTTTCCCTTGCGCTGGTTGGGCTCGAGCGCCCGTTTCACCCACTGATTAGAGTAGAGTCTCTCCTGAAGCTGAATCTGAGTGGGGTTGGGGCTGTGGAATTCGATGACAGGCGTCTCGTCGTTGGGGATCGTCCCGTTCTGGTGGGTCACGGTCGACAGCTGCGAGAGAAGCTGCGACTCTTTCGCCTCGATCTCTGCGATTTTCTCCAGGGTCTCCTGGTAGTCAAAGATGCAGGCCTCGATCTCGTCCCTGATGGCCGTGTGGAGAGACACGGCAGCACTGTCGGTCCCAATGGGTAGGTGGAGACTGAGGGAGTAGAGTGCGCACTCGATCCGCTCGCTTTCCTTGATGAGCGGCTGAAGCACGTTGTTGTACTGCATGTAAACCTTCTTCAGCATTCGTTTGCAGGCATGGATGAGGTCCGCGTTCTCCATGGGGCTGTCTACGACCTCCTCCAACAGCTGCCCGATCTGTAAGACCAGCTCATCGCAGTGCACGTGGGGGAAATCAGGGATGCACCCCTCCTCGTTGTTGTGTAATTTCACCAGGAGCATCTCCCACACTGGAAAGCTCTTGGGGACGCATCGGTTGAGGGTCTTGAAGGGGAAGCTCCTGAGGCAACGACGCACAAATTCGTGGGACAGCTTGCGGAGCATTTCCACCCCTAACTGAAACTTTCCCTCCTCGAGAAGCCGTCTAATCTCCAAGGAAGTGTACTCAAACTCACTCCGTGCCACTTTGTGTTGGACGATGGAGACCGGCTCGCTCGGTCTGTCCAGCAGGCATTCCTGACTCCCCGCACGGCGGGCAAACCACGCCGGAGCTCGTTTTAGTAGAGATTGCATATTTTATTGTCTTCCTCCAGATTGGAATCCGTCTGTGGGAGAACGGGAAGGGGGAGGGAGGTTAATATAAGCAAACAGAGCAAAAATTCTACTTAAGGTTGCATAGTAACAAGGTAGCTAATGCAATTTAGAGTTCACATGAGCCTCGCAATTCCTGAATCCTTCCACACTATTCATTGACATAGCAAAGTGAAATAACTACCACTCAGCAATTAATCAATTAGGCAAAGTTAATTGCACAAGACAGAATTCTTTGTGTTCCCTACATGTCTCAGACATGCCCTGCCCAGCCTCCCCCGACTACCGCACCTTTTTAACTGGAACAAGAACACAAATTGCCTCCTTCCGAAGGACCCAGCGGATTAACAGAGGAACTCACTGACTCTCATGTAAATCATTGAAGCTTGTAATACTCAAGAAATTGCAAAGCTCTTTAGAACGTGCCGCAGTTACTCCCCTGTCAACCCCTCTTCACAACCAAAATCATAACAAAGACATAAATAGCATTCCGACGTGTCTCAAAATTAACTCCACAAAGTGTCGCCACAGACTGATTCCCACGCTCTCTAATAGCCGTGGATGATTGCATTATAATAAAAGAATGCGACACTTTGTAGCGGAGTAATGCACCACTTCAGTTCTCACTGCATGTACAGTGGAACAATCTGTAAACTGAACCTGCCACTAGAGGATTAGCAGGTGTACCTGAGAGCATACACACCGGCCGAGAAGTTGCGGTCCCGGGCAGTGAACGGCTCGCGGTGAAATCAATCGGCGAAAGTGAACACTAGTGCGAGGTTGACTGATTTGAAACGGATCCCCACAACATATCCTCCCACCTGCATTCTCTGGGGTTCGGCAAGCTCGTTCCCTCGGCGGCTATTTTACCAGGTGTTACAAAGAGGCAGTGTTCGGTGACCCAGAATCACAACACTGGGCTCTAATGTCGTCTACCGAGATATCCTGTACAGGTCGAGTTTGTAACCCACTCTGTTTCAAATTCATCGCATTACATCCAATATCCTTGCTGGAACAAATCACCCTGTGCTTGAATCCCCTATCCAATTATGCATGCAAATTGTCTTGTGAAAACAGGCATGCCCCAAAACCACAGAACGTAGGATGCTATACCCCCCTCCATTTTAACAGGAAGTCTGGATTATTGTTGACATTGATGTGGGTGTGTGGGAGTTGATTCAACAAAAACGGGAATTTCTGTGGCAAGCCCCAAACAACAAAGTTAGTTTAGGCAGATGGAGAAGAATAGGGGCAGTGGTGGGAGTATAAGAGGCAGTAATCCCAGCAGCTGCCCTATGCAGAAATGGGGCATTTCACACACCTGCCATTGCGTTGCGACAAGCGTTCACAGAGCAGCTAGCTTCGAATTACAGTACATCACATTCTGCACAACTCTTTGTCGGTTTATACGCTCGCTTTATCACAGCCATTCACCCGAGTCGTACATTTCTCCTTTGAGTGTGTAGGCGGTGTGTGTGTATATACCTTGCCCGTGGAGATGAATATCCACTTATCACGGATTCCTCACTATTCCCAATGGGGGTACCTGGTAATGACCCAAGCTATCTTTGTACAAACGATTGGTTGTTGGTTATCCACCATGCATACAGTGCAAATACCGCTGAACCAGTGGGCACTGCTGCCGTGCAAAGAGAAGCGCGGGTATTGTGTGTGCCTTGTCTGTGGTATAGGATCTCGAGAGCAGGTGGTGCATGCTGTCTGTGCCAAACCATGCGAAAATGATGAGTAGCTCAGTTCCCATCTGACCGCAAACCAAAGCACAAACAGTTTGTCGCCGGAAGCTATTGCACAAAGTAAATTATTCGGTACACCTCACTGAGGAAGGGAAAAGAAATTGGCTGTATCCTAAATAGGACTTATAAAGCACTTCTTTCAGGACTGGCTATTGCCATTCTATACATTGTAGGCATTCTTGCGGTGAGTTGCAGCCAGTGTCAAAGAAGGCGTAGTGTAAAACCTATCCCTGCATGGACTAACAACTCTGTGTTGTATATACTTGTTGGTCCCTTTTGCTATGGATAATGATTTCGATGGCATGCTAAGTGAATGTGGGTGCTTCACCTGAAGCATGAAAATTATTTTGCCAATATTGATTCTCGTCGCTGAACCATTACAGCTCATTCAGTAATTAGATTACCAGTAGAAATACTATCAAGTGGTACAATTAGCTCTATTGATTTTGCTGATTAAATGGAAGGAAAACTGTCTTTAGCAGGTTCACAAGAGTAGAGTATGCAAAAGAACATAGCCAACTGACAGTCTGCCATGCTGTAATAAGACCTGGAAAGGCGTGATGCCTACAATTTGCTACATGAATGGGCAATGCTACATGCTTCTATTGTGGAGGTAACTCTAGACTGAAATGAGCAGATGTGTGCAGTGATATGACACCAGATCGTTTGTAGCAAGCATTTTTATACTAAACATACACAGCAGGTATTCTTACTGAGCCAGACCTCGATAGTCCCGTCAAATGCATTAGTCTATAAGGCTTGAGCAGCCAAACCATGCTCGCCAGCACCATTTCGTATCATAGGGAGAGAGCTTGTTTACAAAAGTTCGCCGAACAACTCACTCACTCTGGTTGGATGTCGGGAGGTGAGCCAGAACTTTCGAACACTCAGATTTAGGTCGTGTGCTCTTGTTCCACTGCACGGCTTGGACTTTACTTTGGACCCTCGCACACACAGAGTAGTTGTCCCGCTTTCTGTCTTTTTACTGACTTCTCCTAGCTCAGCGAGGGTCGTATTTAGCGTGGTCTGATCCCCGTGGGAGTTTCTGCGCCAGCCCCGCCCCTCTCGGTCACCGCGCGCATGCGTGGTTGGCACGTCCGTGTGGAAGAAGACGGTAAACTGATGGATCCGCTACTTTGGCTTGGTTTGGCGGCCGTAGTAGCTGTGCTATTGGTAATCCTCTCATTGATAACCTTCAGACGAGGAACAGATAAACGCGGTGAGTAGAAAGTGTCCGGTGTGCATTAAATAGAACACGACCACTCATTCAGATGGAGTGGAACCAGAGGCCGAAGACGCAGGCGGCGGACAACAACAGCAACAGCAGATGCGGCGAGGTAGGACTCTTAGAGCTAGAGCGGCAGCTCTGAGGAGAGCCCGAGCCAACATAGCAGGGGAGGAGGTGGCCGAAGAAGATGAAGGTATATACTATGTTTTATTGAGCACGTGAGAATGCTCGTTGTTTCCTCCCAGATCTGGCCGTTCCTGAGGAAGAAGAGGCATCTCCGTTCAGAAAAATTGGTACGAAAAAGCTTCGCAAGATGAAGGACAAGGCAGAGAAGAAAGTCATGAGAGAGGTATGTTATCGTGATTGCCTGTTTCTTGATCCATGCTTGCTTCCCCTTTGCTTTTTGTGACGTCTGACGACATCACCAAAAATTAACACGTTTTCTTTTGTTCGTAGCAAGAGGAGGCGATTCGTGAAGATCGTAAGAAACGTGAAGCCCTAAGGGAGGAGGAAATAAAGAGTGCCGAGGCTGAGGAAGGAGCAAGAAAAAAGCAAGAGGTGTATATCTTGTAATTGTCCATGCCGTGACTCTCGCTTTCACTTGCCAAAAATGCGTTAATTGTGGGTTTAGGAGGAGGAGCAGGAGAGTCTGAGGTTGGAGAAGGAGAGACAGGAGCACGAGGAGTACCTGAAGCTACGGGAGGCATTCACAGTGGAGGAGGAAGGGGAGCAGGGTGAGGAGGAGGAGGAGGAGGTGAGTGTGTGAGTTGAGTTAATCTCTTGAGCACGTCTAGTTCTCTCATCTCAGGCAAGAGGAGTGCAGGATTTCATCGACTACATAAAGGTGAACGTGTGGTGTGTATGTGTATAAGAGCTTGGTCAACTGAAAATTTTTGTGTGGTGTTACAACAGAGGGAGAAGGTGGTGTATTTGGAGAATCTTGCTGTAGAGTTCAACCTCAAAACTCAAGTTTGTTTACTACTTATCCACGTGTTGTTGGTTGCTAATGACAGTGGCTGAACTCTGGTCTACAGGATGCAATTGACCGTGTTAATGAGTTGCAGGAGAGTGGAGATTTGACGGGTGTCATTGATGACAGGGGCAAGTTCATCTTCATCTCAGAGGAGGAACTGAAGTCTGTTGCAACGTTCATCCGTCAGAGGGGCCGCGTCTCCATTGCCGAACTCGCCAGTGCCAGTAACTCATTGATCAATCTCCAGCCAGAATCATAGTAGCTTCCAATATCATCATGTTTTGCATAGGGCAACCGTATTGTTGTCATTCATTGCGCTTACACAGTACTAATTAGAGGGGTGCGCGCGTACGGCGAGACTGAGTGTAAATGGCTGCCGACCTTGCTAGTGTAGTGGAGACGGTATTCGAGGTCTCTGCGCTCCCCGGGAACGAAGACAGTACCACAGAGGCGAAGCTCGAAACCTCAGAACAGACGCTTTCGGTAGACGACAGCTGGTCTGTGGGGAACGGTAGTCTTCCCCTGGCCGTCCCCACCAACAGCAACCAAGTTGGTGCGGGGCTACACCACGTCGAGTCGAGCACGACCGACTCCGGTGTCTCCAACCCCAGTAGCGTGACGTCCGACAGCGTTCCTCCGTTGGTGACCGCGGAGGAAGATCTCCTGGCCACGGCCGAGCTTCGCCTGGGTCTGAGGGAGGTGGAACAGGCTCTGGGAGACTTGAACAAAGGTGTGAGAGGCACGCCGATGTCATCGGGTTCTGGCTGTGACGAGAAAGAGGGAGGGGATGGCTTTGGTGAGCATTTCTCTGTCTCAGAGTGGGGTGTCATTGTGATTTGCTAGTGGTTTATCTTGAAAACTGCACCATTTTGACACATTGTACTATGCTTTTTGTTTTGTACAGTAACAAAAAATCCAAAGTGGATTTGTAACCACCAGCAACAGCAACATGTTTACAACCGTCATGCACCTCTCAGTCAAGCAGTTTGAGTAATCTTGTGTAACCCCATAGATGATACTGAAAAAGAAGAAGTTGGAGAAAAAGGGAGTATATCGCTGGAGTCCTCAGACAAGAGACAAGGGGAAGGACGGAGCTCCAGTGGTGACGACACCACATCCTCCCTGGCCTCCTTCTCCCTCGACACCCAGTCCCTCAACAACTTCCCCCCGCCACCAGTGAGAGGAGAGGTAGCCCCGGACGCCGTCTCCCTGCAGGGAGCTCCACGGAGGTCCAGTCTGGGTCTCGGCTGGACTTCACCCAAAGGCTTCCGGGCAGTCTTCAGCAGGACAAGGTGAGATGGAGGGAGAGAAAAGAGGGAGAGGGGCGAGAGATGAAATTCCACCTGGGTCGAGTTGATAATATCATTTACCCTCTAAGTCTGGTGGTTAAAAAAAGAAAGTTATATCCCATTGATATTGTATGTATGTACAATGTCTTCTGAAGCTCAGTGCCTAATGTGGGAAGTTGGTGTGGGAGGCTGAGGCACTTGATTGCCAGTTGATGTTCTGCAGAGTGTCGTGGTGGCATATCGAGTGCAGCGTCTGAGCGCGATGACACTGATGCATACAGAAATTGTCTGCTCTCCTTGTTCTGTGTGCTCCACCTTCCCCTAATAGCCTTTGGCCCCTGGTCATGTGGTTACCTTGTTGTGTACGTTTGTCTTTGCTACAAGCC
Organism: Geodia barretti; assembly: GCA_030341885.1. Taxonomy (NCBI): domain Eukaryota; kingdom Metazoa; phylum Porifera; class Demospongiae; order Tetractinellida; family Geodiidae; genus Geodia; species Geodia barretti. The sequence continues at coordinate 55,149 of CASHTH010000381.1, forward strand.
AGTCTGTTATGTGACTAGATCACTGTATGTATGTGTAATGTTCCTTGACACTACATCCTGTGCGATTGTGGGCATTGCATGGAATATTACATGCATACTGTATAATAATATAATGTTTTCTTTGTTTTCCCCTCCCTCGGTGTGTGGTGGTGCAGTAAGAACAAGCTGTCATATGTTGGGTCAGTGGATGCCAGGTCTCAGGGGATGCTGGCTGCCTCCTCTACCACGGGACTCATCCTCCAGGGAAGACCTCGGTCAGAGCACCAAGCAACAACACATTCTCTCATTCTTGCTGTCTATATACATTACGTGGTGTGCTGTATGTAGGATAGTTCATAAGTCCCTCTGTCTTGTGTGAGCACTACTGTTGAATGTATTATTATACAGAACTCTTCCGGCTAAATCGGCTGCCGAAGTGAAAAACACCAGAACTCTACGAAGAGATGGTGGCTGGTGCTCGCAGAAAAGGTGACCTCTTACTCCCGTGTTTACATTATTATTGGACTTTAGCCAAATGTTTGACGTGGTGTGTGATCCATAGAGCTCCAGAAGGGCAAAAAGAGGACAATTAGTAGAAAGAGAAACAAAGGGAAGAGAGGAAAAGATGGTGACCCTGCGGCTCGCTGCTGGTTTGGCAGGAAGTTGCGGCCAACTGGGAGAACATGTGAGAGCAACCCGCGCCCGTATATACATTTCTTCGCTGTCTCATGCTGTCTGTGTTGTTTGTGTGTGTATAGGACGATGCCCTAAGCATAGAGTGCATAGGACCATGTTGTGTTGGCTGCCCTTCCCTGGAATCCGAGGCGTACACTTTGAAAGGCGACTATTGGGACGACACATCAACATATCACCCCGGCTGGTAGCGTATCTCTTCCTTGAAACGAGGAGATCTAAATTTACGCCTTTATCTCTAGCATATTCACCATTAACCCCTGCTACCAGCATCCTCCTTCCTTAGTAGGTGTCGAGAAGACGTCTGGCAGCAGTGCTATATTCGTCAAGGGCCGGTGAGTGTGCTAGCACTCAATACTATGACCAATGAGTTCGCGAGTGTGTGATTTGTGGCAGACATCGTCAGGTTCTCTGAGAGGGATCAACATGAGCAGAGCATGTGAGGTGCATCCATCTCGTACGTGTTGAGAAACCTTCCCCATCCTCTTCGGCTTCACTTTCAAGGTATGCATCAATTGAACGAACTTAGGATGTGCACTGAAATGTTATCAGATTTTGTGACAAATCTCCAAATTCCAGAAATTTAACAACCCCTCGTCCCATTACTGGTGCCTCTGGAAATCGCCAGGTCGTGGCCCCTATAATCCAGATGCTCGGCAACGACGTCTCGCGAATGCGTACGCCTGCTAGACCGACCTGACGTGGGCTACGTGGCAGTGGAAATGTCGTTCCTGTCCGCTCGTCCTCACGCACTTGCTCACATGGATAACCCCCCCGTCGAGCGACGCCTTCTGCGTGTTTCCAACCTCGACCTCCTCACCGGCATCTCTATCCCCTGGCTGCCTTCTCCGAGTGTGACCCCCGGCCCTTCATGAGGCACGGCTACCTTCTCTCGACGCTACACCAGCCTCCTCAGGAACACCTACTCCCCCTCGACTCACGAACCTTCACGAGGCTAGAGTTCACTCAATCTTCTCAGTCCCCCGAGTCACTACTCACCTCGATTGAGTGTGGGCTATTATATATTACTCCGTCATTCAGCAGAGGGGAATCCACGTAAAGATTGCGTTCTCTTCTTTTCAACACTCTAACGGTGGCTCTTTCTGTGTTGTTGTATGCGTTACGTATGGAGATTACGATGTACAGCTCGCCAGACCCCCCCGTTGTCTCTAGGATGTGGCCTGCAGAGTGTGGCATCGTTGTAAGATCGTCGACTGTTTCTTCTTCAGAACAATCTTCTTGGTGATGGGGTGCCACTCTCATCTTACACAAATTTACCCACCAACTCATCATCTTTCCTAGCGCTACTATCTCTGTCTCCTCTTCCTGCTCCTCTTCCACCCTCTCCTCTCTCCTCTCTCTCCCCACCCAATCCCCCCTCCCACACCCCCTACTCCTCCTCTTTCCTCTCATCTCCCCCTCTTCCACACCACCCTCGCCTCCATATATATACGCACACCCTCCACACGGTGTTTTTGGAGGTTGTTCTCCGTAACCGAAGCTACTGAGACGACATCAACCCCACAACTGCTGACCAGAGGTGGCCATCCAGCTTCCCACACTCGCCCCCAGCGGCCCACCTCCGTACTTGGTAGACTGGCGACAAGCCAACCGCCCCTACACGCTCTTGCCAGAAGCATATCAACTCATCAACTCACAAGCAAAAGAAGATCTTCTCTCCCATATGCCCCCCAGCAGCACTCTTCAGCATCACGCAGCTGACACACAGCGCTCTCAGCTGTATCCGTTCGCGTGTTTCTTCTGTCTGTCAGTATGTATGCTCCATGTCTCTTGTTTTATCATATGACATCTGTCTCTTCTCCTCTTTCGTGTGCGCCACCACTGCTCTCTTTCTCCGATCGTCTGTTGGCATTGCAGACCGTCTCTTTGTATTATGATTTATTCCTCCGATCACAGAGCGAAATCAGATTGCCGCTATACCCCCCTCCCCGCCGCTTCGGACCAAGCGGTACGTACCAGTACCGTACGTGTATGCGCGCGTACCTCGCTGCTGTTCGCGTGTGTACGACACGAAGATCATTGGAAGGCCAGCTGAGGCTTAGGCGGAGAGCTCTGCAGGCATGATGTCTTCCGTTGACAAACTCCTCATCCAAGGTGAATGTTTGCTTGCTGTCCTTTGCGTGTGACGACCAGTCTTTTGGGAGCTGTGCATTTCCCCAATTGGAAATAACCTAGCGCGTCTACTTCTTCTGTCGCAGGATACGCAGTTTCGGTACTGGGGATTCGTATAGGAAGAATGCTTCATTCAGTTTGGCCACGCCTCTCACCACTCATAACTGGCCAGAACGGCGCCGGGAAACGGCAAGCAGCCTGCTTGCATATTCTTGAGCTGTGTTTTTAGCATGGACACAACAAAAAGTTACTGGTATAAGATTTGCAGTAGTTACCAGTAATAATTTTCATAAAAAGGTGGTCAATTTGTGGACTAGGATGCTGTGGAGTTGCACACGTCCCATTAGAACTTCGGTGAAAAACTCACAGAAAAATAGTGCCCACTGTTGAGAGAGCTATGGATTAAGAGTATACCAGACCAACTCACAAATTTGACCATTTCCTTTTTTTTTTCTTTTTTGTGGCCTTTCTCTTGTTAAACTGCAAAGGTTGTTGATGTTACCCACTGCTTTTTTTTCTTTTCGCAGACAGTAATAGGTAGTGCCTGAAATTAGCCACTACTGGGGATCAGCCACCCAGTACGAAGGTGAGCGTTTGTACACGATCCAAAGGTGGACCTATTACATATATTTTATGTAGCTCCATTACTTATCGTATTGATAAGTTGTGCAGTTGGTTGGGGAGAGAGTTGCGTGGCAGTGGTGAAGCTTAGATTCGGGACATCGGCGGACACAGGTCACTTGCCACGAAATGCTCAGGGCCCTCAAGGAGGCATGTTTTTTTTCCCACATTATATTTTGCAGCATTTTACTAATCAGGGATAGGGATTGTGTTGGTGTTTTAGCACTGAGGATTGCATCGTGTTCTGTATTGAATCACTTCTACTGTGGTTAGTTTTTTCAATGTGTTTACAGCAACCAAGATTGAGGGAAGACTGTGGATATTCTCTTGAAAGATAGGAGAGATGGTCATGTTGAGGCTGTTACCAATGTGTGAGTATATATGTGCGATTCTTGTGCTATGTAATGAGCAGAATATGAAGCTCACAGCTCGCATTGGAGACGTATACCGGGAGTATGTGATGTCACTTAGCCAAGACATAATTGGCCTTTCTAATGGCTGTTTGTTTCCAGATGATCAAACCATTTAGGTGTCTCGAATGCCATCCCACGCACGTCATATTTCTGCCCCAGGATGACTCCCCGCTAATCTTCTGCTCTGCTCCTCACTGCTCCCTAGCACACTGTGTGTGTGTGTATTACACTACATGCAGCCTCTCGTGAAGCCAAGGCTCTGAAGCTAAGTTTGACAGAGATATTGCCTCACGCGATACTCAAGGCAACTCGAAACTCCAATCCCATAAACTCAAGAGGGAAAAGGTTTGTTTATCGTATCGTATAGCTCTGCCTGTTCATCTGCCCTATGCTATTTATACCATATAGAGTGCGAGTGTAAGAGGGTATGCAAAAAAAGAAAAGATGAACTGGACTATCTCAAGAAGCCCGAGCTCAGGCTGAGAAGTATGCACCATCATGTAGCCCACATATACATTCTACTGGTCCATACATACGTTTGTGTCCGTTGATGTGTGCTGGAAGGTGAACTGATGGACATGCAGAGAAAAGTCGAGAACTGTTTCGAAAGCAGAGATCCAGAGAATAACCAGCGAACTATACACTTTGAGGTGATTCAACCATCGGTGATTTATCACCGTGTTCTCTATGTCTCTGAATGCCTGCAGGAGACGGAAGTGCAGGAAAAAAAAAAGGGGAAAATGAATGAACTGTATGGCGAGGCCGACTCCATGAAGACCAGATTGTGGAGATCATCGATGTAAAAGTGAGGAGTTATAGTCAATCTTCTGCAGCTGAGCTTGAGAGGCAAGCAAGAGGGAGCTGGACAGGGTCTCCGCAGACCTTCGCAGGAAGATCAGCCAGCCATTCACCGGTGGGGAGACCACTCTCTACACCTCCAGTATTATAAATTAACCACAGCAATGTATCACAACATACCTATTCCTCCACCTTCCCCTCTTGCTTACTCCTGCCCTCATCTTCTCAGCTTTGAAAACTGAATAAAGAAGTGGTAACAAAGCATCTATCATGTTGTGTTGTAATATAGTAGGTATCGTGACGGAGCCTAGCGAGACATCGAAGAGATGAACGCAACCATACACGCTGGATGAGAAACATATGCATGGACTACTTGAGCACTGGTGAGCCTCTGATCCTGGAACATGTGCCTTCCGTCACAACTGTCGCTGCTCGCTGTATATCAGTGGCGCAGAGCACTGTGAGGAAGTCGCGCGGCGCCCGTGCCAGGCGCGATCCCCACGAGGAAACTCCCTCCGCACAACAGCACCGCCCTCGCCCCCCCCCCCACCCGCCCCCGCCCCACCCCCCCCCCCCAGCCCCCCCCCTTTCCCCCCCCTCCCCCCCCCCTCACCCCTGCAGAGAACCTATTAACAGCAGCGCCTGCACCAGTACTCATTACACCCCCAAGCAACAGGGCAGGAACGAACCCACCCACTGAACCTCACACCTTCCCGCCCCTACCAATTCCGCCCCTCTCTTGTCTTTCTCCAGACTCTACCTATCACCGCAAATGACAACTATGGTCCCCCGCCTTACCATCCAATCCGCATACTCTGCCACGCCTTTCCTTCATATCCGCCCCTACCTTGTGCTCTACCTACCTCCCGCCCCCCACCCCCCCCCAGGCCCCCCTGGCGGCCCTTCTCCCGTCCCCCGATCTCCCTCTCCCCTTCCTTCCAAACGCTATCGGCACGGCCTGCTCTCATAGACCAGCACTCAACACTCTTATGCCCTCATACCCCCCGCAAATGAAGATTGAGGTCTCGTCTCATCGTCGCAGTGTGCAGCACCACCCACCTCCTGCACCTGCTAGAGACAAGGCTCGACTCGGCGGATCTGCTGTCTCCCCCACTACCTCGACAGCCACCCCACCCCGCCTGAGATGGAGAGATCAACGCCCACAGGGGCAGCCCCTTCTCTAGCGAGACCGTCAGAAGGTCTCTGAGCCGACGACTAGCAAGAGTGAGGGTACAAGCCCGAGAGGAGGATCAAAAGGCTCGATCAGGAAAAGGTGGTGCATCCTAGTTAATTTCACTCACCCCCCAAACTTCTCAATACACCTTAATCGCAGATTTGCTCACACCTGAATTGTCAACTGCATCGAAACTCTGCAAAAACGGGAACCTTTTCACTTTTCGCTATACCCACTAACTCCTAATTCACGGATCTACTCTTACCCCTACACTCTGCACCGCGCTGCTTTTCGTTTGTGTAGCTCCGCTTGCCCAGACCACGGAGGATGAGCCTGCCAGAAACCCCCAGATCAGACCGGTCTGCGCCTTAACCTGGCACAGATTGACCAGCCCCCCCCATCCCCTCAAGACTGAGGGAGACTGACCGGTCTCGGGCTCCCGAGAACACCAGCTGCAGAAGATAAGGCCCCACCGCCCACGAGAGGAAGCCTGCCAGTCTCCTTCGCAGCGGGGGCACAGCGCACTGGACGGCGCTCATCAAAGGAGCCCTTCCCTCCTCAAGCGCTCAGCCCCACTCCGAATGCTAGAAGAGTGTTCTTATTTAGGGCTCCCACTCTATGGTGGAAGAGTGTCTTATTAGGCACTCTATGGTAGAAGAAAGAGAGTTAGGCCACAGCGTGCTTGTAATGTCTGTACTGCTGTGTGTGTTGGTTTAGTCCTACAATAATAAAGTGAACCCCTATTAATCTGGACACCATGAGGAATAGTAAGCCATTCGGGGCGATGTGTGCTTTTTCACAGGGATAAGCTTGTTGCTTGCTGGGGAAGAAAAGTATTGGAGGGGTGTCCTCATTCAGGGTGTCTTTAGAAATGTTTCCGCTGTGTGTATTGCCTAATGGTAGTTGTTTATATTAGGAGCGTGAGCTGGAGGAGTGAATTCGCAGACACATCACGCAGATGGACGAGGCGTCTGGAACGGTTCCCTGCGGAGGCTAGACAAAGAGGAAGGCTGGGTGATTATGTTCCTCGACTCCCGCACGCAGGATCCTCTTCGTACATCAGCCGTCAGGATCCCAGCAGACCCTGCGCGGGCTCTCGGTCCCCTGCGGAGAGACAAACCGTGCGCAAGGAGGAACGCTACCAAGAACCGAGTCCAGCACCGGCCTTGTAAACATCGGCCCGTTTAATTTTTGTTTGAGAAAACATTTCGATGATGGCTCTCAAACCGTGAAACTTTGCACTCCTCAGAGAACTATTTTCTTCAGAAGATTTCAATTTCAGATGCCCGTATCGCAAACTGCATGAAGTACGATGCAAACTGTACAAAGTATATTGTCTGTCGGCTACAGATAATCGCACCGTTCTGCCCGATAAAAAGCTACCGTATACAATCCAGTATTGAGTGGGGTTTATGTTATACACAGGGATGTGTCAGTATGGATGCTGATGCTGCTAGCTCCCTGACTCGTCCTCGGTCACATTCCGTTCTCCAGACTCGACCCGGACGTGCCACCATCAACTTGAAAGAACATTGGCAAAGCCCTCGACGGTCATAATGACCATGTTTTCAGACATGTTCAGGACTTGTGGGTTCTTTGTATGTGTCATATGGTAGGAAACGAACGGGTAGCTGCAGGGTAGCAAGGCAGCAGTCCTTTCAGAAGGGAAGGTTTGGCTCTCCCCGACTCCAGACCTCACACTCGGAGAGACAGAGTAAGACCACTGTGTAGACAGCTCAGGAGCCCGGGTTTAAGGGTGTTTCTATGGTTGCTTTATCGTGTGGCACTCGTAAGGGAACAACTGAAGCAAACGAATAAGATATAAGCAAGGCTATCTGACACTCTTACTCTAACTCGCAACCTCCTTTACGAGACACCTCAATCACGAGACAGCCAACAAACAGCCCAAACGCCACGTGCGATATTGAACCCCTTCCGTCAAAAAGCTCGGCTAGATACCTCACTTACACCCATCTGTCTTGTGGTTTCCCCCCCCTCCTTAGGAATTTCAATCATAGGCATGTTGTGATGTAAAATACGCCACTCCTTTCTAATGATCATTCATCATACCAAAACACGCCTACTCCAAAACCACAACTCGCACAGCTGTCAACTTTCGTCTCAACGCTATCACCAGGAGGGCCCCAAAATCCCCTACTGCTCACGTATCCCCCGGTGGCTCCCCTCCGGACGGACTCAGGGTAATCCCCTCGAATCGTGCTCCCCAGCTCAACAGCACCTCCTCACGTCCACGCATTCTGCCCATCGTTTTTCTCTACTTTTCTACTCCACATTATTCCTATGCTTAAACACCTACACCACACACCGACTAACAACCTCCTATGTTTGTTGTTGGCTCGTCAGCACCCTCGCCCACGTCCACACACACACCCCACCCTCCCCCCCCCCTCTCGCACGCCTTTTGGCATCCATTGTGTTCACGCCCCTGTCAGTGCGAGAAAGCCTCGGCTGGGGCACACTGTGGGACAGGATCGGAGCCCCGCTGTCACACCGACCAGCGTCCTGCGCCAGAAATTGAGCGCAGCGACAATTGCAGACCCAACTTCAGTGTTTTTTCATTTCCACCCACCCTCCTCAACGTGACTGTAGAACTAGCACCCCTTAGACCTAGTACACCCTGGCACCTGACCTGAGTCTGCGCGCCTGAGGGCCTCCTCCCGCTCTCTCATAAAGTCATCTCGGAGAAGACCTTCACCCCCCAACCCTGACCTCGGCAAGTCGCCCTCCTCCTGCCTACCAGCGGCTTCAGCGTCACGCCGGCTTCGGAGACTGCAACGTCGGTCTCCGTCCCTCCACCCATGTCCCTTTTCAACTCCTCCTACCCTTCTCATCCTCCAACCCGCTAGGATCACAATCAGACGCTAGACCTTCGCCTCCCCCGCCCCCCCCCCCCCCCTTCTCAGTTTTGTCTCCCTCCTGTGTCTTCTGTCATACTATACTATTCTCCTACCTCGCTTCGTTGCTGGCACCATTCCCCTCCGATGGATACGACAGTAGCCTAAGCCGACAACAAACGACAATAACCCCCGACTGTTACCACGACTCCCTCCCTTCCCCTTTAACTCCCTCCTCCCGTCTCTCTCTCCTCTCAGCCATCACCGACAGACTCACACACTGTCTCCCGTCCTCCGTCCTCCCCCTCCCCCGACTCTGGAGGGCAACACGTCATCAGTCCTATTCAGGACGACACAACAAAAAGACCCGCTGCACCGAACTGAAGCCAGACCTCGAACGACGGTCCATTGAACTCCTCACACGACTGATTATTCGAAGTAATATTTTCACCCCATCCTACTTCCTCTCTCTTCTCTCTCTCTCTTGTAACTCAGCTTGGCCAGCTTCCGGGCCCACCGAGATATATCCTCGTCTCACGCAGCCAGGGTCACGAAGGAGGCAGACGATCGCTGAAACCTCGAACACAGACTGCACGCAGTAACGTCGATAAAACACCCACACCGATCCGCCACCTGGCCTTCCATGTCTTCACGTGAGACCCCTCTGACTAAAGGGCGGCATTTTGGGCATTCAAAAAGCTTCACAGCACGCGGTGTCCCCTTCAATCTCAGAATAATTACACCTAACCTCTCAGTATTCCAGAGGCTCTCTTCAATGTATCTAACCTCGTTTTCTCTCTCCTCTTCACCTAGACCTGGAAGCTAAAAGTGACCGCGCGCTTCGTACCAACACTTAGAGCAGATTGCAGCGGCTCCTGTGCAGTCCCGCGCGGCGTCGGTCCGGACCCCTCCGCAGCCCTCTGCGGTCCATGGAAGGCAGCCGGACGCCAAGACTTCTGGCGAGCGAGAGAGCCCAGCTCAAGCGGACCGTAGACATCGTCGCCGGAGTCCACGCCCTCATCGTCAGCAGAGAGCTCGCGGTATCGTTCAGCCCCATTGAAGCACTGTGAGACACCAACACTCCCGTCCGGCTAACGAGCTGTATGAGCCTCGGCCTCAATCATATCAAGAAGAGGTCCGCCTTGTACCTGACAGGTCTTTCTTCTTTACCCCCTCCTTGCTTTGCAATTAATCCACCCCCCACCACTCACTTCCTTGCTTTGCAATAATAACCTCCTTGAAAACCCTTGGAGATACCGTTCGTTACGAGTCAAGTGCCCTGTCTACTTGTGTATACCCTGTCCGGCTAGCAGCCGAGGATCTGGACAGGAAAGCATGGCCCACACGAGAGGCAGCAGATCCCAGTCTCGTGGTCGTGCATGGAGAATCCGACAGTCTGCGACGCAGCGAGCTCAACCAAACCTCCCAAAAAGATGAGAAGCGCCTCTGTGAGTCCACCTAGTCATGTAGAAACATTGAGAATCTGCTTATACATTATCTGGATCTACTTTTGCGCTTCTCAGCTTGCAGCTTCAACGAGAGACTGCAGCGAAAAGCACGGGGCTTCCTTCACCAAGAGGAAGCGCTTTCCAGCCATCAATCCAAACAGAAGAGAGGATAGACAAGGTACACCAAAGCTATTGCCTACTACGTACGATCTCTCTCACTGCTCACATTTTGCTCAACGCGTGGTGTCTGAGGGTACGATGTCAGCCCCGCGCCCACCTGACCGCCTGGAGGATAAGCTGCCCGGAGGAAGGAGAGGAGAATAGAAGACGCTGATGGTCAGGCTCCGGACCGCAGCGAGCGCCAGTCACGCAAAGCAGAGCTGGACAGACTCAGAATCCAGGTCGCCGCATGCCCATATGCTCAAACCAGCCCACACTCGCAGATCAGCCATGTAAGACCCCCCCTATGCAACAAACCTGATACTGTCCCCCACCGCCGCATCATCCACACTGCTATCTGATGAAGGTAGGAAGAGTGAAAGGGAGAGCCCCGGTCTTCGACACGCCTCAAACGGTCGTACAACACACTCCATCCAAGAAAGACAGAGGCCCGACGGGAGAACGAAGGAGAGACGGAGTCTTGAGGACAATATAACGAAACTACTGCACGAAAGAACGTTGCCAATGCTCTGAGGCAGCGACTGCTTGGCCAGGCTACTAAAGATTGGTCTTAGGTTTATCTGTGGGCCGTAACGACCTTCTTGACCAATTAAAAAACTCCCCCCAACCTCTTTGGACTCTCCTCAATGTGTGCTGTAGCACTGCACTGTCGCAGTTCTTGCTCTACAGTCGTTCGAAACCCCCTCCCACCCCCCAGCGCAGCCCCATGTTTTCGTATACTGTTTGCTGATCCTTGCTGTCGCTACATACGTCCCTACATCTGCACGAGAGGGCCATGGGAGGACCCGCTGCCGCCTGACATAGACCGTCCCGCGGCCCCCCGACGTAGCCAGCGAAGAGAGAGACGCCCCATAAACTGCGATCAGCAAGTGAAGCACAAACTGGGTATCCACAATACACACTGATCTCCGGCTCTTCTTATCACCATCAGAATCTGCACCTCTCCTCCGTTCTGTTGCACTTGTCGCCCTCCTGCTCTATTATCATGGAATACTCAAACTGCAGGCAAAACCAGGCGAGCGCAAATGACCGAGAGAGCTTCAATAAAGCCAGTTTAGATCGTCTACACTTGAGCATCCCTTACGTCAACAGGACCACCTAGGGAATGTGTAACACGCATCTGCGTCTGCCTGGCAACTTACTCTCGCGCGCCTTCCGTTCGCCTCGACCATCCGCACGAATGCCATTAAATCAGGACTAAACCATCATACGAAGAATGTGCTTGCGCTTACCCGGCTATAAGAAGATGGCGTGTATCTAGTGTGACCACTATGGCACTAGCCTCTCTAGGCTATTCATGGAGGCTCAATTTACTGTGGCACACTCATCTTGCTCCAACTTTGCCAGATTGGTGTGGTTGGTATCGTACGGCAATACTCTATAGAGGGCCCCGTATCGGACGACGGGAGGGAATCTGGGGCCACGATGCAGATGGTGAGCAGCGCTCCCACGAAGGCATCTCAAGGGAGACATGATACACGAAGCCGAAACGCAAACACAAGACTGCTCATCCCAGCCTCTCAGAGTGAGTTCCTGAATGCTGGTGTGAATGGGGCAGTCCAGTGGGTCGTCTGATCCCCCTCTTCCAAAAACAGACTACAGAGAATGGCTGCTAAAGACCATGGAAGTACTAATAAAGTTCTTGATAGGTAATTCAGGACTTTCCAGTGGTGGTATAAGGTATGCTCAAATGTACTGTGTCACATTTTCTCTGACTCTTGGTGAACCCAGAGTCTAAATGAGGTTTCCAAGCTGACCAGATGGGGAGATTAACCAAGATCACATCAAGGAGCTGTGGGATCAGAAACAGACCAATAAGCAGCACAAACCCT